>JZKD02S1880530.1:1154031-1164854 GCA_000966675.3 Picea glauca | reverse complement strand
TGCAATGAAAGGACTTGGTGAAAAAATTGAGGAAGCCTCTTTAGTTCAGAATATTTTAAGATCTCTCCCTGATAGATTTAATCCAAAAGTTTCTACAATAGAAGAACTAAATGATATTAAAATTCTTCCTATTGACCAACTCCTAGGAACTCTGACTGCTTATGAAATGAGGATAGGTAAATATAAACCCACCTCTATAGAATCATCATTTAAAGAAGATAAGAATGAGGATTCTGAATTTCATGAAATGGAAGCAAAATTCATGAGAAGAGTAAAGAAAGGATCAGGCAAGTACCAAGGAAAGTTTCCCTTCAAATGTTTTAACTGTGGAAAGATAGGTCACTTTTCATCTAAGTGTCCACATAAGAAGAAGGACCAGAACTATGAAGCTGAAGAGAAGTACAAATCCAAGAGATTTGGTAAAAAGAAAAGTTTATGTGTAAACAATGATGACTCTTCAGGAGACACAGATAGTGATTGTTCTTGTGAAGATAAGGTTAATGACTTTATGCTTATGGACAAAGAGGATGATGATTATAAAATAACAAGAAGTGATGTTAATTATGAAGAAGTTTTGGTTGACTTGGAAGGAGAACTGATCAATGCCCTAGAAGAAATTGCTAGACTCGGATTTAAGAAGAAAAAGCAAAAACAATCGCTGATACAGTTCGAGAAAGACGTTAAAAAACATGATGAACACTTTTCCCTACTAAAAGTGGAATTAGAAGAGGCAAAGAAAATAGAGGACATTATGAAACAATAGTTATCATAGAAGAAGGCAAGATGTGAATCCTTGGAAGAAGAGGTAGTAAAAACCAGAAAAGAGATGGAGAAGTTTAAAGAGTTGTATCTCCAAAATCTTCCAAGCATTAAAGCCTCAGTAGAACTAAACAACATTCTCAGAAAATAGAGATCTCCTTTGTTGAAGACTGGTTTAGGCTATGTAAGTGGTTCAAGCAACAAAGAGCCAGTAAATATGATCAAGTTCCAAGTCAATAGACAATCAGACCATGTGAGTATTATGCCACCAAAAGCTAGTAAATACAAGATGATCCCTGATAAAAAACAAAGATATCAAAAGATGGAGCAACAAATGCCAAGAAGAAGGCCATCCTTTAGGTACCAAAATTTCTTCCATGGTTATTGTTTTTACTACCTTAATTTTGGCCATAAGATTGCAAATTGTCAAATTAAGTTTAGAGACATGCAACTGAGGAGATCAAGAAATAAACAATCTTTGCAAAATAGAACTAAACAAACAATCAGTAGACAAAGTTGCACCAATCACTTTGACCTATTGAACAATGAGCTCGAATGTCATAATTGTCATAACTGTGGCCACAAATATGCAAACGGTCATCTGAATAATTAAAAAGCAGATCCAAGGATAAAACCCTTAGTTATAAATGTCAGCACCTAGAAAAATAAAGATAGTGAAAAATGTGGCCTAGTAATTTCATCTCAAAAACAAAAAGACCCTTGTTATATAGACATTGGATGTTCCAAGCACATGACTGGAGACAAGGATAAGTTTATGTCTATAAGTAAAAGCAAAACGGAAAATGTGACCATTGGAAATGATGAACCAGGTAAAATCAAGGGTAAAGGGATGGTGAGTTTGAGTAATGGCAAAGGAAAATCCCAGGATGTTCTACTTGTAGATGGGTTGAAACATAATTTTCTCAGTGTAAGTCAAATGTGTGACAGAGGATGTGAAGTGGTGTTCACTTCCAAATATTGTAAGATAAAGTCTGTAAACTCAGGACAAGTGGTGGATAAAGACAAAAGGAGAGATAATAATGTATATGTGCTGAAAGAAGATAGAGAAGAGTGTCATCTAAGCGAACATGATGAAAGTTGGTTATGGCATAGGAGACTTGGACATCTAAACTTTCACCACTTAATCAAGCTCAAAAATCTTGAGGCAGTGAAAGATCTTCCAAGAATATCAAATCCACAAGATTCTGTGTGTAAACCCTGCCAAGTAGGAAAGCTAACCAGGACACAGTTTAAATCAAAGAGCTCTACTTCAATAGAGAAACCAGTCCAATTAGTTCATATGGATCTATGTGGAACATCAAGATAGGAAGGCACAGGGAAGGAAAACTACTTCATGCTGATCATTGATGATTACTCCAGACTCACTTGGGTTGCTTTTCTCAAACAAAAAGCTAAAGCATTTGAGAAATTTAAAATATTTGAGGCTTTAACTGAGAATCAAGATGGAAACAGGTTAAAGGCACTAAGATCATACAAAGGAGGAGAATTTATGTCAAGTGATTTCAAGGAATTATGTGATAAACATGGGATCAAGAGAGAATACATAATCCCAGGAACTCCATAGTAAAATGGAGTAGTTGAGAGGCAAAACAGAACAGTTCAGCAAATGGCCAGGTCAATGATGATTGAGAAGAACATTGATCAAACCTACTGGGTAGAAGCAATACACACAATAGTCCATATTCTTAACAAATCCTACCTCATACCACACAGTGACAAGACACCTTATGAACTGTGGTATGGAAGACCTGCTTCAATCAAACACTTCAAAGTCTTTGGGAGTAAGTGTTACATAAAGAATAATAATGAAAATATTGGCAAGTATGATGACAGGGTTGATGAAGGCATCTTCTTAGGCTATGCTACCAATGGTAAAGGATATAGATGTTTTAATAAAAGATTGTATAAATTAGTTGATTGCATTGATTTAAAGGTTGATGAAGGAGTCCCAGTAAGAGAAGTGAGCAATATTGAGTCTGCTATAGAGGACACAATTGAAGATGAAGATGAACAAGTCCAAGAATCAGAAGGAGAAGACTCTGATTTAGATACAAATACTCTGCAGGACTCAAACCAGGAGATCAAGACAAAGATACCCTCCAGAGTTATTTATCATGGATGATTTGAGGGGCTAAATTTCGCTCATGGGCTAATTTTCCATGGTTTTTCCCCAAAAACTATTTGCTATTCTAAAAATGATTCACCCAAATTTTATAGGATAAAATTGTTTTACCTCAAAAATCGCCAAAATTTTATACAAACTATATAAAATCCTTATAAATTTGAATATTTTTACAAAAATATCACCAAACATTTATAGTTGGTATATGAAGGATTAGTAAGATTCGCTAAGGTTTCTACATTTTAAAATAAATTTCCATCCTTAAAATCATCCCTATTTATTAGGAAGAATCATCCTGAACATCAGATAGTTTGTCATCTAAAACAAGGAGTTTGGACAAGAAAGCAATTGAATAATGTCTTAGAACAATCTCAAATTTCCTTTCTATCTTTGCTTGAACCTAAATATTTTAATGCATCCAACGAAGATGACCATTGGGTTAAATCCGTAAATGCTGAACTTGACCAGATTGAGAAAAACAATACTTGGGAGATGGTTCCTAGACCAGAAGGTAAAAATGTCATAGGTTCCAAATGGGTCTTTAAGAATAAATTGAATGAGAAGGGACAAGTTGTCAGGAACAAGGCAAGATTGGTCTGTAAGGGCTATGCACAGATTGAAGGACGCGATTTTGATGAAACCTTTGCACCAGTGGCAAGATTGGAAGCCATCAGAATGTTTCTTGCCTATGCATGTAATAAGAAGTTTAAATTCTATCAAATGGATGTCAAGTCATATTTTCTAAATGGAGATCTAAAAGAAGAAGTCTATATGGAACAACCAGAAGGTTTCCAACTGTCAGATAACCCTGACTTTGTCTGAAAGATGAAAAAATCCTTATATGGGTTGAAACAAGATCCTTGTGCCTAGCATTACAGATTGGATAAGTATCTTCTAGACAAAGGGTTCAAGAGAGGAACAGTTGACTGCAACCTATATATCAAAACAGAGGACAATGATTTGCTCATTGTGTTGGTCTATGTAGATGACATCATCTTCGAAAGTAATAAAGCTTCATTGGTGGTTTGTTTCTGCCATGCAGTCTGAAATTGAAATGTCTATGATAAGGGAACTGTCATTATTTCTTGGTCTGCGAATTACTCAGAGGTCTAAAGGAATATTTCTTTCTCAGGAGAAATATCTAAGAGAAATGTTGAAAAGGTTTCAAATGGAATATTCTACACTTGTTAGTACACCTATGGTGGTTGGTTGCAAGCTCAGTAAAGATGATATTTCACCTGATGTTGATCAAAGAACATATCGATCAATGATAGGCAGTCTTTTGTACATCACAACATCCCATCCTGATATAATGTAAGTTGTTGGAATGGTAGGTCATTATCAGTATGCTTCTAAACAAAGTCATTTAGCATCTTTCAAGAGGATATTCAAATATTTGAAGGGTACAATGACTTATGGTCTTTGGTATCCTAGAAATCATAATTTTCAATTAACTGCATATTCAGATGCTGATTGGGAAAATTGTTTAGATGAGAGAAAGAGCACCAGTGGAGGTGCATTCTTCTTAGGTGATTCGTTAGTAGCATGGCTTAGTAAGAAGCAGGGATCTATTTCATTATCAACTATAGAGGCAAAGTACATTGCCGCTGCTACTTTCTGCACTCAGATTTTATGGATGATACAAACCCTTGCAGATTTGAAGGTAACTTATACTGATCCAATTCCACTTCACTGTGATAACACAAGTGCCATTAGTGTCTCCAAGAATCTTGTTCTTCATTAAAATACTAAGCATATACCAATAAAATATCATTTTCTCAAGGAACAAGTTACAAACAGAGTTGTTCAGCTGCATTATATTCCAACCACAAAACAAATTGCAGACATCTTTACTAAACCCCTAGCCATGACACCATTTGAATATCTTCATCAGAAGTTGGGTGTCATCCCTTCTCTCACCTAAGAGAGTCCATCCTGTTAGGGGGAGTATGTGTTGGTTGAATATATTATACCTCCCAAAAGTACTGCAACAACTCAAGGGGAGCATGTTTTCTTTGACATTGATGTCAAAGGGGGAGAAAAGGTGTTGTCTGGATACTATAGGTTGAGGTTTAAGCAGAATAGTGCATCCTTTCAAGGTTGTCATAAATTCCAAAGGGGGATATTGTTGGCATGTTTACAGAAAGAGTGTGCTTGTCATCGATGAAAAGAACAGAAGGCGAAGCAGAAGGTGAGAAAGCTCAGGAGGAAGAGCTACAGTGGTCGTTGGATCACCGATCCAAAGGACCTTCAACCGAATACCTGAAAATCGTTGGATCATTCTAAGTGGAAGGACATGATAAACTAGAAGAGAATAACTAAAGATAGATCGATACATCGATCTAAGAACATGATCGATGAAAAACATTTGGTTCACGTCAAAATTTGTGAGGAGGCTATTGTTCGGGGAATCTCACTTCAGGAGAATTGGCAACTTGAAAGTCAAATTACCCGAAGCCCGAAATCCAAAATGAATAAGGACCATCGGATCTCGAGAAAATGAAATGACCATTAGATCAAGGAGAACCACGTCTACAAAGACATGTGGCAGACCAAGTTGGCATACCACATCAATAAGGAAACATGGCTCAATTAGACAATGACAAGTGTCAAGTTGAATCAATATTTCAGGTACGTGCAAATCATGAATCTGAGTGACACATGGAAGCTACTTGGCTAATGACATGTCATCAAGTGACATAAGTACGTTACGTCAGTCCGAGATTTTTACTTCGGGAGTTTTTACCACTAGCACTTGCCGAAAGTCCCGAAGTCTCGAATGTCGAAGTCCCGAAGTGGACACAAAACGTCCGATCTGAAGATCACTTCGGGAGAATTCTCGACCGTCAATATACTACAGTGGAAGGATAGTGTAAGTGGAAGTATTAACTGAAAGAAAGCGGTCTCCACCACTTAGGACTTACTCAACAGGTGATCACTCTGGAGGAAAATGGAGCAGCGATTAGCCTAAAGTCCTGAAGTCCCAAACGTCGAAGCCTGAAGAGACGAAGGAGATGAGGACCATCAATCTGTAGGACGACACACGTCAACAGATCATGAACTCCAAGTACGAAATACTCTGGAGGAAAGCAGAGAGTGAAAGCGTCGAATCCCCAAAGTGAATCCTGACCTTTGATCGAGAAGGGTGCCAAAGGTCATCGATTTAGTCTTGGTAGAAAGTGACGAAGTCCCAAAGTAGACTAGAGTCGTTGATTTGAGGAGGACACGTGGCAGGAATCTGTGCACTTCGACTAAAAATGTTTTGGGAGAGTGTGAAGGTTGAGAATTGAAATCATCAAAGACCGGAGTAGAAAAGAATATCTCAACCGTTGATCAAGAAAAGGGACATGCGTCAGTGGATTGTCAACTCCGGAAGATTGACATACAAAGGAAATCAGGGTTTTAGAGTTGAAACTCCCGAAGCCCGGATCACGAAATAAGTCATAGATGTTGATTTGGAAAGGAGCTATGTGTCAATGGATCATGGAGATCTGGGATCATGCGTGGAAGGAGGAAAGGAGGCAGATAACAGTCATTGATCGAGAGGCATCGCCAAGGGATTGGAGATCAACAGTCGTTCTCAATTGCGGGGTCAAAACATGCTCGAGTGTTAATTTTTCTTGAGTGGGCCGCAATCAAAACCATGGTATCACCAAAGGCATACGTGGAGCTCTGTAGTGAATTGTAGAGCGAAAATTGGGTTTCCCTCAAACCTCCTTTGGCCTCGCCCGCAATCACGTGGTCATGTGATAACATCGCCCAAGGTCACATCAGTGGAAGATAGGGGAAGGGTTGTTGTTTCACTTCGTGGTTTCTTGATCAGTTATGATTCAGTTACACTAACTAAATAATTGTTCCTGAGCATTGGACTCATGATTCCTGAGCGTTTTTGAGATTCCTGACTTGAACGTTGGAGATGCGAAGTGTAACAGATGATGAGAGAAGGAATAAAAGTAAAATGTCGTGACAGAGAGAGGTTGTTGTTTCTTTGTAAAGAAATTTGGATAGTTATTCATGCATGTAGAAGGAATCCAAGCGTATGTGTGAAAGTGCAGAGGGGAGGCATAGTGCATAGAATGAACATGGCACACAAAGCATAAAACATAGAAAAACTGAAAGCGCAATAAGATGCGAGCAGGAAGACATTGATGCAGGTAGAGTAGAGCAATGTAGAAGAACCGTGATGAGACCGGTAAGCCATTGATAAATACTATAACACTCTAATAATTTTTAGCAAGAAAATATTTATATCTCATGGTGGTAGGGTGGTGCTAGGGAGGACTGTTGTCCTCAGAGTTTCAAGTGGTTGCTTGAACATAAGGAGTTGTAGCTTCCATATGGTTGCAGCCAGAAAAACCAGGGTGGTAGGGTGGTGCAAGGGAGAACCATTGTTCTCTGTTATACAGGATGGTGCATGTGTGACTGGAAGTTGGTGCTTCCATCCAGTTGGTGTTCGAACACTCAGGGAGTTGGTTCTTCCTTCTAGTGGGTGATAGAGAAACCAAGGAGTTGGTGCTCCCAGCAAGTTTCAGCTTGTAAAACATAGGTGGTAGCCTCACAAAGAGTTGGTTCTCATAAGAATGATAATGTAGACAAAATAAAGACTCCTTATCATATTAAGAAGAAGAGGTTTTCTCCCTTTATGGGTTTCCTCAGGAATATATGTCTTTGTATACTTCATGTGTGTGATTGATGTTGAATACTCTATTTATTACTTCCCTGAATTATTGTGATCATCATTGAGTTTTTTGTAATGAGTTTAAAATGGGTATAATTGTTTAAGCACAGTAACAACTGATTCACCCCCCCACTCTTAGTTGTCTAGCAGTGTCTTCATATTATGTATCATMTCTCATCCTATGTGTCTTCTTTAGAGTTAAGTTCATAGGTACTAAACCGATGGTATGGAATGCATAAACCATGACAAATTAAATTGTTTTTTTCMTCTTTCAATACGTAGTAGAAAAATAWTTTTTGTTTTATATTTTTCTCATGGTATAACTAATTAACTCAAAAAATAAACTATAAATGTTTAGACTCCTATAACTGGGCTCGACATACTCATTAAGATATCAACTTGTCACTTATAGGAATTGAACCTACATTGAGAGGATAACTATCATTCCTCCCAACCACCCAAGATAGATCCAATTCACAACACTGACATATACCTTATACTCTAAAAAAATGTTAGAAAAAATTAAAATTGATATAATTATGAAAGTTTCAATAAATTAAATTTACATATAATAAAGGTTATTCAATTTTGTACATTTCATCTTTTTACCGAAAATATAGATTCATTGTAGATTTATCTCAAGTCTGTCTAATTAGATTTCTATTCCATCTAACTTGTCAAAAGAGAGCATGATTAGCATGTACTCAAGAAAGTCTCTATTTTTTTTTTAAATAGTTTATTTAATGTCAATTCCTATCCCATATAGGGAGTATTCCTTGTATTTGATTAAGAGTGGGCCTAATGATTAAGAACATGTGTTTCCTTGTAATAGATCACAAGTTCAAATTCAAAGGGGGGTAGGGTATATATATACCTTTGAAGACTTTAGTAGTCAAATGGATGCATGGAGGGGGTTCCTTGTCCCATAAACAATGGGGTCTCATGCACCAATTCTGTGTCTAGCTTGGCCATGACCTCATTTGTGGGTTTCATAAACCAATTTGGTGTATGGCTTGGCCATGACCTTAACGAGGGGGTTTCATACACCAATTTGGTGTCTAGCTTGGCCATGACCTTGTTTGTGGGTCTCATACACCAATTTTGTGTTTGGTTTGGCCATGGCCTTAAGGTCATGGCCAAGCCAAACACCAAATTGGTGTATGAGACCCCCTTTTTTGTGGGACAAGGGAACCCCTCGGCACAACGATTTAACTGCTAAAGTCTACATATGTATACATACTGATCATGGCCAAGAAAAACACCAAATTGGTGTATGAGACCCCCTTTTTTGTGGGACAAGGGACCCCCTCAGTGAAACGATTTGACTGCTAAAGTCTACATAGGTATACATACCATACCCCTGTATACATATTGTACCCCCCTTTGGATTTGAACTTGTGACGTCTTAGGAGGAAACGCATGTTCTTAACCATTAGACCCACTCAATTTGTATACTTGTGGTCATAGGAAAAATTATATTAATATTGTATTTGTAGTTTTTTTAAAGGATAATTTTGTTGGGAAACTCTTAGGAATTCCCTTTTATTTCATGGATGGGATATTGAGCAAGGCACGCAACATATGTGCCTAACACATGAATCCAAAACCCTTCATAGATAAGTTCATGGCCAAGCCAGATAAGGTATGACCTTCACGAATAAGGTCATGGCCAAGCTAGATAAGGTATGACCTTCACGGATAAGGTCATGGCCAAGCTAGACACCAAATTGGTGTATGAGACCCCCTTGTTTGTGGGACAATGGACCCCCTCTACGCAACGATTTGACTACTAAAGTATACATAGTTTTACATACCACACCCCCCGTATACATATTGTACCCCCCTCTGGATTTGACCTTGTCACGTCTTAAGAGAAAACACATGTTCTTAACCATTAGACCCACTCAACCTGTATACTTGAGGTCATGGGAAAAATTATATTAATATTGTATGTGTAGTTTTTTTAAAGGATAATTTTTTGGGGAAACTACTAGGCATTTCATTTTATTTCATGGATAGGATATTGAGTGAGCCACACAACATAGGGTCCTAACACATGAATCCAAAAACCTCCTACATGAAGTTCAAAGCACTTGATCATTTGTAGTAACTCACCTAACTAATATTGTATTTGTAGTTACAAGAGAAAGACATTAATATTAAGTATATATAAGTGTTAATTTTAAGAATGTTCATTAAGTTTAAATTTAAATGACTAACAATTCACTAAATATAGAAAAAAAATCCACATTTTATATTGGTTTTTATTTGAACAAAATTCGAATGACATGATGGTAAGAATGCATACAAGTAATACATAATGAGCATTGATGACTATATAAAATCTACATTACCATTGTAGGGTGTAGAAATTTTTATGGATTTGGAGTAAGTTAATAAGTGGATAGACATTAATATTAAGTATATATATAAGTGTTTATTTTAAAAATGTTCATCAAGTTTGAAATGAAATGACTAACAATTCACTAAATAGAGAAAAAAATTCACATTTTATATTGGTTTTTATTTGAACAAAATTTGAATGACATGATGGTAAGAATGCATACAAGAAATACATAATGAGCATTGAGTATTGATGACTATATAAAATCTACATTTCCATTGTAGGGTGTGGAATTTTTTTATGGATTTGGAGTAAGTTAATAAGTGGATAAATTCAATTCAAATTGTTTTCAAATTCAATAGAAGATTGTTTCAAGTTATCTTTCACTTTATTTATAGGAACTTTGACCATAGAATTTTGTCTTTAAAATTTTTGAATCATTTTAATTTTGAAAAAATAAACCAATTAGACTAAATCATTTGAATTTTTAAGCCAATSAAAATTGAACTTTACCTYAGAATCAATTTATATTATCATTAATATTGCATTAAAAAYAGTGTTGAGTTTGTATATCTAATTTATATTGCCATTAACACTCCATTAAAGAAAATTGAACTCTACTTTACTATCCAATTTATTTTAGAATGGATTTTCATTAAAGAAAATGTTTAATACTGACCAAAAAAAGGGGTGAAGTTTATATATATATATAACTTATATGGTCATTAATAATGCATTGAAAAAACCTCTGATTGATTACCAATATGTGAGAGTAACGTGAAGCGCATTGAACAAAACTCGGATTGCTTACCAAACATGTGAAATGTATATATCCAATTTATATCGTCATTAATATTGCATTGGGGTACTACACATCAAGGGGTACTACATATAACTCC
>JZKD02S1880530.1:1139049-1153981 GCA_000966675.3 Picea glauca | reverse complement strand
TTCACTTTATTTATAGGAACTTTGACCATAGAATTTTGTCTTTAAAATTTTTGAATCATTTTAATTTTGAAAAAATAAACCAATTAGACTAAATCATTTGAATTTTTAAGCCAATGAAAATTGAACTTTACCTCAGAATCAATTTATATTATCATTAATATTGCATTAAAAACAGTGTTGAGTTTGTATATCTAATTTATATTGCCATTAACACTCCATTAAAGAAAATTGAACTCTACTTTACTATCCAATTTATTTTAGAATGGATTTTCATTAAAGAAAATGTTTAATACTGACCAAAAAAAGGGGTGAAGTTTATATATATATATAACTTATATGGTCATTAATAATGCATTGAAAAAACCTCTGATTGATTACCAATATGTGAGAGTAACGTGAAGCGCATTGAACAAAACTCGGATTGCTTACCAAACATGTGAAATGTATATATCCAATTTATATCGTCATTAATATTGCATTGGGGTACTACACATCAAGGGGTACTACATATAACTCCACTTCAGCACTAAAATATGAACTTACAACAAATTTGATCTTTCATTGTTTCATGACCTTCATTTCTACATACTTGTTAACCCACCCCAATGGGTATGGGCTTGGATGATCATCAAACTCCAACCTAAGATTATTGACTAGATCAGTTTATATGAGATTGGCCTACGAACTAGAATCTAATAGAGCATCTACCTTGATCTTCTTGATCTATATCTTGATATGGAAGAGTCTTGTCATATCCTTATCTTCCTTTTGATGAAGGATAATATAATTCACCTCCTTCCACATTGAAGTGCAAGAAATATTCTCATCCACATTTGAGTTGATCTCTACCTGATTTCTTGAATCCATGGCTAGAAGGTTCTTCTTCTTGTCATCCTTCTTATAGGTCAAGGGATTAGCTCTGGATGTAGTTTCTGACACTTTTATTTAGTGTGACCATTGATATTTTAATGGTTATAGTGGTTACCTGGATCCTTCCACTGATATGAAATGGCTATAATCTTCTTGTATTTCCCTTTACACTTCTTCTTTCCCTCCTTGGAAGAATCTTTCTGCTCTTTTTTTTTAGAACCACTTGGTTGTCCTTTTTGTGGCCTATATTTTCTAGATACCGATATTTCACATAGGCGTCATCAACTATCTTTGGATTAAGGAGAATAATTTTCTTTTGAAAATGACTATGTAGACCCCCCAAATACTTGAGGAGTACATCTAGGTTCTCGGGGGAGATACCCAACATGATAGTCATCTTCCTAAATTCGGTGGTGTGTTATTACACACTCTACTCTTTCCTTTTTTTAAAGTAACACCAATGGATGAATTGGTCCTCTACATACCCAATAGGGTAGAAATGGGACTTAACGAGGGTTTTGAATTCCTCCTACTTAGTTACTAGTGTATCACCCTCCAACCTAATTCTTTCCATTTGAATTTCCCACCAGGTTAATGCATGGACCTATAATTTCAGTCTAGAAAATTAAATCTTTTGCTCTTATTCTATATGGTGGACACTAAAATAAACCTCTAAATATTGCAACCAATGGTTCAACTTTATTGCATCAATATCACCTTGGTGTGGCTTGATGTCCAATTTTCACTTCCATTTTAAATAAAGAATGTGAAGGGGTAATGGCACTAGAACTTGGTTTTTGTTTCTCGGGCTCTTTCCTCAACTCATTTGTTGGGTCTTCATTATCTCTCGGTTTCCCCTATGATATAATATATGAGTTATATCCTCCAACCTCCCGAACGGTCTGATCTTGTTTGTTATAGCCTCCATGAGGAGCGTCATATTGTGAGAGATATTAGTGACTTCCTCACAATATTGTGAGAGATATATGATGATATAAAACAAGAGCTTATTTCATTAAATCTTTTCTAAGTAGTGTTCCTCGAGCTAGGAGGCCCTCCTAAGGAGGAGTGCATTACTCATTTACTTTCTTGTTGGTATTGTTTGCTTATTCATTTTCATTATTTACATTTGTGTTCATTTCTCTTTATCCAAATTCATTCATTTGTGTTTACAGGAGATAAATAACACAATAGACATCAATTAAACAATTGATTGTTATTTCAAATGCAATAAATTTCCTTCCTTTAGATGATTGAAAGAATGTAATTAACAATCCAGTAGATTGATGATCCTAAGTGTTCAGAATTATCCTTGTTTCTTTATTAATCTATTTTTCATCATTTAGAAAATACTCTATTCTTTTTGTAGTTGAACAAAACTCTGTTTTTGCAACTAAACAATGAAAATTTACTATGTTTTTTATAGCTAAAGCGTTGAATCTATTTCTAGAGCTAAGCAATGAAATTTTTAATTTTTGCATAATAGTCATTTAGGGATAGATTGGAAGCTAAGGTCTACATATATTTTTCATGCACTTCATCAATTTATGATCCCCGGGTTGATAATTTAATGTAGCAGAGTTCACCTAATTGAACTAACTAACATTTTTGGTGTTGTTTCCGGGGAAGTGAAAAAGGCATCAATTTTTCTTTTCATCATTTAAATTCATATAGGACTGAATGCATAGGAAGAAAAACAAGAAGACAAGAGGTAAGAACCTAGACATTCACTATAATTAGACTTGCAGTGAGTCTCTCTTCAAGCATTTAAATCATGTTAAGTAGAATGCATGGAAAGACTAGCTCATCTCAAATGAAAACCTGGTGACAATGGGGTCTTATTAGCATGAGGTATTCAAGATATAGTGTGTTTTATTTTATTTTTTTGTATATTTCATTAAAAAAGTAGAAAAGTCCCAATTATTTTTTAGGTGTTATAAGAACCCCCATGCACTAATCCACGTTCAATAAAAGAAATAGCAACCAACAAGAATAATTCAATCATGTTCAAGAATATTTTGAGCAAAGGAGAAAATGATACTTTGAGAAATCTCTCAAATCCTAGCATGAAACAGAAACATCTTTGCCTCTCGTGAGTAGAAAATATTGACAACAATCAGGAACATACCTGCACTTCAGAAAGTGATAGAAGATCAATAATTCCATGAGAATTATGAATATGAATACCTAGAAGATAGCAAACATGGGAAACATTTGATGGAGAGAAGAAATTAGAAACTGAGATCGAGGAATTTCTACCATGCCTATCATCAGATACTTTATCCGTTCAAGAGACCAATCAACAAATACTATATGATATACATGGTATGAAAAAGGAGGACATACAAAGTGGTGGTAATGAATAAGTAAACCAAGAGCATCACAACTACATTGAACTATGGTTTCAGGCACCTTTCAGTTCACAAAATTCCTTCACTCTTCAAGAATTATTGACATCATATCAACTAAAGCAGTTGGTTTCTCATATTATAGTATACATCAAAGTATATCTTTCAAACATGAATATGAGTTTATTTGTAATAATGTTAGGGACATGGCTCCATTGGAGGTATTCATATACTTGAAAGACATTTTATTTTTCAAGAAAAGTAGGATAGGGTAGAAGAATAAATGAATAAACAAAAGAGTAAAGATAAAAATAGGTCCATTTGTGAAAATCGGTTTAGTGGTGCAACTGGACATGATTTTTTTCTTGAAAACTAGGAATCTAGTGGGAAAAATTCTCTATATGTTTTGCATATTGGTTCAATATTGTATTATGATTCTTCAAACAATTTTTGTTCTATGATCATACTGGATGATGTGGGATTCCTTAAGGCCTTCCTTCCAATAGGTCTTGTCTCATCGACTTCGAAAATCTATCTGGGATCAAGATCAAGAGATATTTATAATTCCTTGGAGCCTGTATGGTTCAATGACGGGTTTCCTCATTGATAGAAATGGGGATGCACTGATGCCTCCTGACTATCACCATCCTACAGGTTACTCGACTCCAACAAATTCATGTGTGCCTAACAAGATGCATTAGGGTACCTTGACGCTCATTGACATCAATGGTGAGTGATCTCGCATTGGTTAATGACATACATTAATGGCCAATAATCTAACGATTTATTTTCATGCTCGACGACATCAAAAACATTCACATGGTAATAATTGTATGATGGATTCAGGTTTTGATGAAGACTATATGGTTTAATGGTATCAACACTCGTAGCCTTTTCTACATCTTACAAATAAAAAGGGAATGCCATTCTTATTGCAGTATATTTCCCTGTAGTGTAGTTTTTGGTTCCTTGTAGTAGTATTCATGGTTGTTATTTTGGTTCCAGTAGTATTTTTCATTTGATATGGATGGTAAAAAAGAAGAGTTTCTAATTTAAAATAAAATCTCTAGATCTTTAGTTTCAATTGTTGATTTCTTGTATTAGATTTCTCACTGTTAAGTTTCATATTCAAATCCAGAGCTTAATATTCAAAGGGATCCACAAAGCAAGTTAATTTATGCAGTTTACATACTTCTTTATTCTTCAAATCTCTATCAACATCATATTCATATTCTTCACCAACATCATCTTTAGATTATTCATTAGCATTTCCAGAAGCTTCAACAGTTCCATAATTTTCCCAGATCTATGTAGATTCTGTTTAGATCTCCTTCAATTAGTATTTAACATATTTTTTTCCCAAGAATCCAAGCACCCAATACTCATATTCTCCTAATCATTACAACAGAGAGGTAAAATGGAGAAACATAATTTCAAGAATTTCAGTATTTTATTTTTTCCTCAGCATCGAGGTTTCTTTGAAACAAATTTTACATAGGACAGTTGCACAAGATCATAGCTTACTTTTTCTTATGAAGATGTTTTAGAACAAGTTAAATTTTGCAGTTTTTTAGACTTTCTGTAGCTACCAAAACTCCGCTATAAAGTGTTGTAGCTACTGAATTTATAGAAGATTATCTTCAAGGGCGATTTGTGCATGACATTTGCAAGTAGATGAGGATGAGTTAAAAAATTATGAGACATAGGTTTTTAGGAGAATTTGATAAATTGAGTAAAACATGAGCAAAAATTTCAAAAATTGCATGATAAATGATGCATGAGCATGTTTTAAATTTGATCTAATAACAATTATCTATAAATAGTTACAATTATTTTTATATAGCAGATTTGTACTTTTGTATTATTGCACGCATCCCAATACTAGGTCATGAATTGGATATGGTTCCAAATTAGCACTAGAAGCTCATTTACCTATCATCCCAAGTTGAGAGTCAATTAGGTCAGCACATGAGTAAGGTCAAATTTTTGGTCCATGCATAATCAAATAACAGGGTACATGAGTTGAATCAATGCCAAATCATCCATGAGCATTTCCTGTAGAGTAGTAGTGCAACTTCAATATCTTCTTCATATTCTTTAGTAGCACCAACATTCTTAGGATTCATTCTGAAAAAAGATTCCAGATGACTACATAAAAACAATTTTAGAACAAGCAAAGCTCCAAGGTATGGTTTTCTTATTTAAACATTTAAATTATATGTAACTATATATATGTGACCTTATTTACTTTTATTCCATGTTTATTAACCTCACCTTATCCCTTGATCATATTTTCCCTCATATCATAAAATCAGTGTCTTATGTCAAATCAAAAAATGAATGTTTTGAAAATATTTCGGTATGTTGTATAATGATTTGCATGGATAACCATTGTTGGTAATTATGTCATGAGTCTGAAATCCACCAAAATATTTCCTTTGTCTTCTCAACAATATTTTCTAGCGTTTATCCATATTCCTATTTCCATATTTCTTCTATGTTGCACAAAAGGACTTGATTGCAGTGGGGTAAGCTGATTTGGGTGTTTGATCTATGCATTCTAAATGAGGAAAATGAATCAGTTAATTGTAGAGGATATTGTAACCCCACATGATATTTTTTTGCAAAGTCACCTAGGTAGTTGTGAACCATACATTCTCATCAGGACTTTCTAAAATCGTCCACTCAAGAAGACCATGTTGAGCCATAGGATGTGCACATGCTTAATTTGGAGAATTTCGAGCCACCAAGAACATATTTTGAACAAAATGAGCCTTCTTATAAGGTAAAATTTAAGTTACTCACTTATAAATCAAAAAATAAGTAGAATAAAAATTAGAAAATTGAAGAGGTAGGTCCGAGAATTGCATTTTCTTTATAATCGTGTTAAACAGAAAATGAGAAGTTAAAACATAGAGGAAAATAGTTACAAGAAGAGAATGATAGTTTAAGGACAGAACTCAAAACCACCAAAAGACATGCTAAGCAATGGTACTAGCAGAAGAAGCAGATAAAGAGACCAAATAGGCCTATGGAAATCAAAATTGCTAATGGGAAAATTAGAGACTACAAATCAAGTTGTTACAAGGTTAGATTTATTAGCTACTATAGTCGAGGAAACCCTCTTTCCTTATCCTTCCACATTTGTTAAATATGAAACAAAAACTATGGAAATCTAAGCTACATGAATTTTAGAAACAGTTAGCATCCAAGGAAGAATATAAAAATAATATGTATGAGTTGGGTTTGTAATCAATAGCCTGTAGATGTCCTAGGAAAGTATACTCCATGTACTTACATGAACAATGGACATAATTTAGAATTTATAGCATGAATGTAGGCAAAAGTCTTGAAATGAATAGTGTCTTTGATTTCATTGAAATGTATGATGAATCTTCTACAAGAGAACAAAATTTACTTTGTGAACTTTATCAATTTAATTTCTTCTTAACACAAGAAACCGAATGGAATCCTAACTTGGTTGTAGAATTTTCTACTCATAAGCAGAAATTGGTCACCCTTCTTACAACAAGATTAAGACACACTTGAATATTCAAAATACAAAGTGATTGAGTTGCATGGGAACATGTAACATTTTTAGTGTGGGGGAGATGTTGGGTGCCCAAAATGTCTTTATTTTGACTAGCAATTTTGCTCTTTTGTGTTAGCCAAATTCTCTTCTTGCCATTAAAACTTGTCCTTTTTCTTTCTAAATCATTGAAGTTCTTTATAAATCGACATTAGTAGACCCCTTAGGTACTCGAGGTCATTTTTCATAATTGTTCCTATTGTTTGATGTTTAAATGAGTTTTAAATCATGTTAAACAACAAGTATTTACAAGAACTTCAAGTTCTTTTAAATCAAGTTAGTTTTGATAGTTGTAGTGGATAAAATTAAAATATTCTACCTGGGTTATGATCCTCATATGTTGTACCAAATTACCTTCCTCCTGGATCTAGAAGAATCCAATCCGACATCATCCGGAAAGACATATCAAGCCAAAATTCAATACATGTAGCAACACTTCTATTTTCAACAAGCAACCTTCATTGTTTGAGCACTAACACACACCTACATGGAAATTGAAGAAATAGGTTTTCTTTCCAGGACCCTCAATATGAATCTAGGTTATTCATATCATTCCAAGGTCAATAGAATGAAGCTCTAGCTCTTGGTCAAAGATTCCTGTCAACTCACGACAGTCTCCCAGAAGTGATTTTGCGACGTGATTTCTGAGCAGATGAACACAAATCTTGGAAATTTGGGACATGGGTTTTGTGCAAGATGAGCCCATTTAGGTTCCTCGTGATTAGATTTCTCAAAAAAGGAAATATATGGGAGATGTGCTTGATTATTTGAACCATATTTTCTCAAAAAATGTTGTTGCGGCTAGTTTGAGGATCCGTGGGTTGTGGATATAAGATCTTCTATGTGATGTGTAAATATGGGTTATCAGACCTTCATGAGGGACGACTATGATGATATAAAACTATTGTAAACTCATATTGATGCTCTGAATTAATATATTAATTTTTGGTTACCATGCACTTTCGTGAGTTACAGGTTTTAATTTTACAAGAGTTTAGTTCATACAATATTTTCTAAGTAGTGTTCCATAAGCCAGGAGGGCCCCCTAAGGAGGAGTGTGTTATTAATTTACTTTCCTATTGGTAATGTTTTCTTATTCATTTGTGTAATTTACATTTCTACTCATTTCTCTTTATTCCAATTCATTCATTTTCATTTACACAAGATAACTAACAGAACAAACATCAATTAAACAATTGGTTGTTATTTCAGATGCAAGAACTCTCATTGTTTTAGATGATTGGAATAATGTGATTAACAATTCAATACATTTATGATCCTAAGTGTTTAGAATTATCCTAGTGTATTTATTAATTTGTTTTTCATCATTTATCAAATACTTTTTTCTTTCTCCATTTGAATAGAACTTTGTTTCTGCAGCTAAATAGTGAATAATTACTTTCTTTTCTGTAGCTAAAGAAGCAAATCTGTTTTTGCAGCTAAGCAATGAAAATTTTTCATTTTTTCATAAAATTCATTTAGTGATAGATTGGAAGCTAATTTATAAAAATATTTTTCATGCACTTACATTATTTTATGATCCCCAGGTTGATAATTTAATGTAGCATAGTTCACCTAATTGAATTGACTGACAATCACGCTAGGAATTGGAAGAAAATGTAACTCAACTAATGTTCTTTGCATTACCATGAGAGGTGTATAAATACCAACATAATGACTATTGGTCTTCCTTAATGGATAACTCTTCCCATCACCTACGACTCTTCATGTTTACATTATTCTTACAATAATGCAATCCCAAGGATTACGTGTCTGTAATTTTCTCATTTACATTATTCTTTGAAAATTTTCTCTTCCAACTGCTTTGGTGAAGATTCTCGCTTTTTTTTCATTTACAGAACAATGTCTCAAGTGAATATTAATATCCTCTACATGATATCGAATCAGGTGATACTTTGTGTTGATGTTCTTAGCTCAATCATGAAATCTAGGAATCTTGGCCAACTTCATTGCAGAAGTATTTTCAACTAGAAGATGAGTAGAATTAACTTGTTTATGCTACAAATATTCAAGTATTTTCCTGAGCCACACAATCTCCTTCATTGCTTTTGTAGCTACCACATATTATTCCTTTGTTGTGGAATCTATTGGAACTGATTGTTTGCATGATCTTCAGGAGACGATTGTTGATCCAAGACTCATGAGATATCTTCAATTTGACACTCCATTTTACTTATCCCCAACAAAGTCGAAATTACAATATTTGATCATGTTGAATTCATCCACCTTAGAGTACCTGAGTTCAAAATATTGAGTTCCTTTCAAGTATTTTAGAACTCTTTTTGCTATAGACCAATGTTCTTTAGAAGGCTTTTTCATGAAGTTGGAAAGAATCCCAAAAACAAATGAAATATATGGTATGGTGGTATTAAGATAGATAAGACTTCCCACAAGCTGTGTATGCTTGGTTTCATCCTTACATCCATTCCCTTCTTTTGATGTGAGTTTCAAATTATGTTCCATTGGAGTAGAAATAAGATCGCACTCAACCATGCCAAAAAATTTCAAAATTTCTCTAATGTACTTCTTCTCGGAGATGAATATGTACCCTGGATTTTGAATCATTTCAATGTCCAAATAGTAGTGAAGATGTCCCAAATATGTCATCTCAAAGTCTTTCTTCAACTCTTTCTTTATGGATACAATGTAACTTTCATTGTTCCCTATTATCAACAGATCATCTACATATACTACAGTATATAAAAAATATTTTCCAACTTTCTTGACAAACAAAGTTGCATCATCAAGATTGAAATGCTTGAAATTCAATTTCAAAAGATTCTCAGTTAACTTTTCATACCATGCTTGTGGTGCTTGTTTCAATACTTATAAGGATTTGATGATTTTACATACCTTATGTTCTTGTCCCTTCACAATAAATCCTTTTGTCTAAGACATGAAAACATTCTCTTTTAGGTCTCCATTCAAGCAAGTTGTCTTCACATCCATTTGATGATTTTTCCTTCCATTTTGTGCTGCCATGGAAAATAGAGTACATATGGTAGCCCATGTTTTAGTAGGGGAAAAAGTATCCTCATAATCAACACCTTCTTTCTATGAAAATCCTTTTTCCATGAGCCTTTATTTGTGCTTCTCAAGTGAGCCATATGATCTATACTTGTTATTGAATACCCACTTGCAATCGATTGGTTTGGTTCTAAATGGAGGATCCACCAACTTCCATGTCCCATTCTTGAGAAGATCATCATATTCCTTTTGCATGGATTCTTTCCATTCATCGTGATAAGTGGATTCTTTAAAGGAAGTCGGTTCAATGTTAGTAGATAAAATCAACTCACAATCATATGAAACGCCAATGTCATCTACATCACCTGAGTTTGAATTATCTTCATTACCTCCATCTTGTCTTGAGGAAATTCTAGTTCCTATCTTTCCAACCTCATTAGGATTAACACTTTCAAGTATTTTTGTGAGCCATTTTGGTGGATGTTTATGAAATGGTATAAGTTGCTCAGTTGAGTGAGATGGTGTTGAGTTCTCTTTAAGCCTGGTCTTTTTAATCCTCTCGATCACATCATCCAAATGAACTTCAAATTCTAATGAAGTGGTGGGAACTTCTTCATGTGGGGAAGATGGTTCTTCAAAAGGAGATTCTATAGATTGAACCAATATAGGTATCCCCCCCTTCAATATGTGGAATCTCATCATCAAATTCATGATATGTATTTACATGAGTGAATCTATCCAGATGATCAAGTTGCCTCTCAACGGTTTTGTCTTTCTTGGAGGATTCAAGAAAGAACACATCTCTGGAAAGGATGAATTTCTTATTTGTCTCATCTTAAAGATGATGTCTTTTAGTGGTATTTGAGTACCCCAAGAAGATGCACTTTCGACTCCTTGCATCGAGATTTCTTCTTTTCTCTTTAGGAATCAAGTCATATAAAGTGGAACCAAAGTCCCTAAGATGCCTAACCGAAGGAATGCGGCCATACCACATTTCATAAGGAGTCTTGTTCTTAAGAGAATGATACAGAAACATGTTTTTCACATAACTACACATATAAATGCATGAGTCCAAAACATCAATTTTACATTATTGTAAAACATCATGGAACAAACAATATTTACGAGTGTCATATTCATTCTTTTAGCTACATCGTTATGTTGAGGATTTTATGGAACTATGGTTTAATGCTTGATCCCATGTTGGAAAAGGTAGATTTAAAATTCATTAGATGTATATTATTTTACATTATCAATGCGAAGAGAGCCAATACATGACTATACTTCATTTTTAATCCATACCTAAAAAAAATTAAATGTTTCAAAATCTTATGATTTATCTTTCAAGAAGTACACCCAACACATCCTGATGTAATCATCAATAAAATACATGATGTGTTTATTTCCATTTTCCAAAGGAATGGGCATAGATTCGTACAAATCAGAATGAATCAATTCAATTTTTCTACATGGTCTAGAAGTAGAATCATGAAATGGTCGTTTGTTATGATTTCCAAGGATACAAGCATCACATTGCTCCAATTTCCTAGGAATAGTAGGAAAACCAAAAAGACCATTCTTTCTCAACAAACGAAGACTGTCATAATTAATATGGCCAAATTTAGCATGCCACAAAAGACTAGATGACATTATACCTTCACTATGATGAGAGAGGTATGCAACATTTTGTGTATGGACATATGTCCCATTCAACTTCAACAGTCTTCATCTTCCATTCTGGTCATAACAACCATGTTGTCAGAATCATTTTGTATTTCAACTTTGCCATTGATCATATGAATAGAGTGGCCTTGTTGTCGGATGTGCACAAGGGATAGAAATCTCCTTTGCAGCTCAGGAAGATAAAACATATTATGCAGAAGAAAATATGGGAATATAGGAAACTTAAGTCTGATGGTGCCCATTCTCGATAGTTTGAGACTCAACATATCTATAAAATACACTATTCCATCTACATTGTCATTGAATTATTGAAATAAGTCTCTTTGGAATTTCATGTGGGAGGTTGAACCGATGTCAAGAAGTCATGCATGTTTCCAAGGAGTATATGAAGTGTTAAATAAATCTTTGGTTACTCGTATATTGTAATGGGAAACAATGTAATGGGAAGATTCAGGTGGATTACCTTTTGTTGGTTTTGAAGTTTGATCTTTTTCATTTTTCGTATTATGTTTTTTATTCTTTGATCTTATCCCATGGAACTATGGATTCAACTGCTTCATATGACCCTTTCTTTTTTCAACGAGTACAATGAATATTGGATGTATCACCTTGGTTGTGTCTACCCCATGTCTCTCAAAGTATTTCTTCCATTTCCTTTTCTATTGCTTTATCCTATGGAAGAATCATGTGGTTTAATATTATCTTTCTGAGCAAGGTACATGGTCTCATCAGTTGAAGGAGATAACTTATTTCCAAAGGATTTCTCATGTTCTACAACTTTTTCCACCAACTTGTCAAATATGATGGATTTCATTTGACCACATAATTGTAACAATTCAAGTTCATGATAATATGTAGGGTAGAGGGACTTAATGAAGGTTGTGAGAGGCAGATCTATATTCACTCTTGTGGCCTCAATGCCATGCATTATTGATTTGATTTCTTAAGCTAAAGCCATAGGATCATCATTATTCAAATCAAGGTTGAAGAGATTCACCATTAGTTGTATGAGTTCTAGTTCAGAGTGTATGTCATACAATTCATTCAATCTCTTCAAATTGTTGTAGGAGGATTTAATAGAAGCAATATGATGGCTCACCTCTTCACTTATTGTCACAGAGATCACAACATATTCCTTTTGGTCTTTTTCCTCCCATATGGCACGGTCTTTGTTTGATGTTGGAATGAGTGGTCTATTGCATAGTATACTACTCTTCGAATTTGATTATGAGGCAACATATTCAAAGCATGATTCTACTTCTTCATCATCGATTATGTCAGGGAGTGCTTCTGCTTCACAAATGCCTCTCCACGAGTCATTGAAGATTAGTGTGCTTTTGATCTTCCTATACCATTCTATGTAGTTTTTTTGTCATTCAACACCACTCCAACAACGGATATGTGATAATTCATTTTCTTCTACCTCAACACACACGTAGCAATAAATTACTGGTAATTATATTGCACCAAGAATACAAGTTTGTTGCGCCAAGAATGGTTACGATTCAATGTGCCCCATTATGTTTCAATGTATAAAAAATGATCTCGACACCTCAAGGAATCCATAGAACCTATACTTTCCTACTAGAAAGAACTTGTGAAAAAGATATGGAAATGAAACAATTGAAATTCACATACATAGTTCAAAATATGCCAACAAATTTCTAAAATCTCAAGCTACAAGAAACCGGTTATTTTCATTCATCTTCATACAATGAAAAATGTTTGGAAAAATTAGATAGAATCTAATTAAAATATACAATATCCATATCCCACAAAATGAGTCACTCTTAGTTCCAAATATGAAAAAATAGAATGTAGAAATTACGATGGAGCATCATTGTTAGATAACATCTTGGAAATAATCCTGCATTCTCCCCCAAAAAGAAATAAATAGCATATCTTACATAATATAGCAAGAGTTCAAGCTTCTGCTACTACTTTATTGAGATTATGATCCTAGGTCACCAAGTCATACAATTCGTTATTGTTTGAGCATATGGGGATTGCATGAGAGTAGACGTTGGGGTTTGTGGAGCGTGAGAGAAATTGTATTGATGAATGATTACATGAGCTTGATGGTGTAGTCTACGTTAATAATGCATGAGGAATTCTTAGCTAGGTTTTTGCGTGTGGTACTCATAGCTAAGGTTCTATGTGTGAGGGGCGGACGAAAGGCTACATAAGCGGTAGATTGAGGTGGATGGTTTGAACAAGGATTAGGGTTAAAAATTAGGGTTTCATATACCAACCAAAAATAAGATTTCGACTAGTGTGAGCATGAATATATGATAAAATACTTTTCCTAGTAATTACTAAAATGAAGGATGGAAAAATAATGAATATATGATAAAATACTTTTCCTAGTAATTACTAAAATGAAGGATGGAAAAATAATTAATCATGGTGCCAGAGGGAAGAGGAACAGATAGGAAGGTGTTTTTTACATTGGGGGGAAGAAAACACCTAGAGAAATAATGGAGTTAACCTATGATCTGATACCATTGTTAGGCCAAGCATTGGAAGAAAATGTAACTCCACTAATATTATTTGCATTAACATGAGAGGTGCTTATATACAATCATAATGACTATTTCTCTTTCTTAACAAGTGACTCTTCATATCACCTATGACTTTTCATATTTACATTATTATTACAATAATGCAATCCCAAGGATTATGTGTCTAACAAATTCCTTCAAATGGCTCTAGAAGGTTCCACACCCCAATTTTCCAAACTGGGACCTACCACTAAAATGTGTCGTGCAAGCCAATTCCTCCAATTTTTCCACATAGAAAGTACTAATATAGATGACAAAATATACGATGATCCATTCTGGATCAAGAAGAAATTAATGATGTTAAAGTGGAAGTAAATCTCAATATTAATGTGGAAGCTATAATAAAAGAAAAATGTCTGCTAAAGTGGAAGATATAGTGGAAGCAAAAGATGGTGCTAAAGTGGAAGAAAAAAACGGTACTAAAGTGGAATTTTTCATCATGCAAACAAAAAGAATTTGGTAGAATTTTTGTGCTAAATTTGGTACTATGGTTAGCACCAAAGTCAACATTGAGAGGAATCATTAGTGTTAAACATGACACACTAATCAATGTTAAATGTGGTGCCATGCCAGAATCAACGTGTCATTTTTTAGATCAAGTATGCTTTATGATATGTTAGGGAGGCCATAATAAAATAATTACTTCATAGAAAGTTGATAAGAGGTTCCATTAGTAATTGGTACTTCTGATCCATTATAGAAACTCAATGAATTTACTAGATCCTTTTAGGAGGCACTAATAAAATTCAACATAAACACCATTGTAAGTCATGGGGTTAAAAATGATGCAAATTATAAAATTTGGTATTTCATCAACTTTAGTGTTGGGAAAACACTTCACAATGAAAAACATACACTAAATTTCAATGATAAAATTGACAGTAAAGCCATGT
>JZKD02S1880530.1:1103643-1117477 GCA_000966675.3 Picea glauca | reverse complement strand
ACTTTGGCTAAGATTAAACTGTTTAACCAAATCATTCACTACCCTATCAACATCAAATTTAAAAAGAACTTGGCCATGCTTGAAAGGTATGGACCAAGTTACCATTATTGCATGGAGATTTATTTCAATTCTTTTATGCCCTCTTTTTCTTTCTTTCTTTTTTATTTTCTTTTCTTTTTTTTTTTCTTTTTTTTTTTTTTTCTTTTTTCTTTTTCTTTTTCTTTTTTCTTTTTCTTTTTTCTTTTCTCAAATTATTTGCAGAATGAAAAATCATTTGTCAACAAAAAACACTAGAGACAGATAATAACCCAGTCACCAGTTGATTCCCATAATTTATGGGGTGATAACAGCGGCTCCACCTGGGGATGGTACTTTCCCTGTGAAGTGCCAAGAATCCTGGTTCCTGTTGTTCTGAAAATTTCTGCCTAGCAGCCTTTGTTGGTTTTATTCTCAAAAATGGGAAAAACAGTGATCAGCAGCTTAGGGCCTTCTCTTCGGGCTTCAACTAACTGACGAATGTTCTTCACTCAGAAAATGCAAGTGAAAATGAAAATTAAAATGGTATGTACAATGAAGAGTGAGAGCTCGAATCTTCTACTGAGGTGGTACATAATGTTTCAGCATTTTTCCATTCACAGGTGCTCCTGGCAGATCTGACCCATCAGCATTGTTTAACAAGAAGGCATTATTTCCCTTGAAAGCTTGGATCATGTATGGCCCTGTCCACAGATTGTCAAATTTTCCATGCTTTCCCTTGTCTTCATTTCTGGCGTCCCATTTCAGTACCAAATCTCCTAACTTGAAATTTTATTCCTTGGTTTGTTTGTCAAAGATTTTCTTGATGTTTCCTTGGACTACCTGAGTCTTGTTGAAAACTTCTTCTCTAGTCTGTTGCAAATGGATCATCTGGTTGATCCTTATCTGTGAGTCATTTGGATCAACTTGTACATCTTGAAGCAACTTCATGACAGGGACTCCTAAAGAAGTGGGGAAAATTGCCTCTGTACCATAGACCAGCTGGTATGGTGACATACCAATTGACCTTTTGGTGGTCAGCCTGTCAACCCATAAAGAAAACACCAACTTATTGTGCCATGATTTATTGTTTTCCTGCAATGTTTTCTTGATGATATTTACCAAAGTTTTGTTTGAAGATTCCGACAACCCATTCCCCTGAGGGTAGTAGGCTGTGGAATGCCCCAAACCAATGTGATACTGGTTGCAGAAATCTATGAGTTTCTTTGACCGAAAGGCAGCTGCATTGTCAGTTATAATCTTTCTAGGACAACCAAAACGAGACAAAACATTATTTTCAAGGAATTTGATAATAACAAAGTCAGTGGCTTGCCTGCTTGGTACTGCCTCGATCCATTTGGTAAAATAATCGGTGGCAGTGAGAATCCACCTGTGCTGGCCTGAAGACGGGGGGTGTATTTCTCCAATGAAATCGATTCCCCATTGCTGGAAAGGAGCCTCGACTGAGATCGGTTTCATAGGTAGAGGAAGGAGCTTCCTTTTGCCCTCAAACAGTTGACATTGGTGACATGTTGTTACCTTTTGATGCACATCGATGAACAAGGTGGGCCAGTAAAAACCAGCTCTGAGTATTTTGTTGGCTGTGACTTTCCAGTTCAGATGGCCACCACATTCCCCTGCATGAAACTCTTGCAACACTTTATCGGCTTCATCTTTCAGTAAACAATTTAACAGAATGCCTGCCGGATCTTTAGAATACAAATTTCCTTCTAGAATACAGAATTTCAAATCTTTCAACTTTAAAAATCTAGCTTTAGTCTTAGTCAAACTAGGGGGAGCTTGTAAATTTTGTAAAGTGAATATAAGGTCTACATACCATGGAGAGTTGAGAAATACCTCTCTCACGTTTGGAGTCGCCATCTCGCCTTGTTCATCTGCCACATCTAGAAAATTAATGTCAAGAGCATGGAAATTAGATTCAGCCATTAATTTAGCAAGGCCTTGACCTTTGATTAGTTTCGTGGGCTTAATCTCTATATCGTACTCTAAAATTACAACAATCCATTTTCCCCTTCTTCCATCTGGGTTTTCCTGCGTCAAGATGTCCTTTACTACCACATTCGGAACATAAGCTATGGTGTGGGAATGGAGAATGTAGACCCTAAAGTCTTTTATGGCTTTTACCAAAGCAAAAGCTTGCTTCTCCATGATCTTGTAATTCAGAGCAGCATCTCTTAATGCTTTGCTAAAGAAAGATATGGGTTGTTCATACCCTTCGTTGTTCTTTTGCAGTAACATTGCTGCTATAGTATGTTCGGATGCGAAAGAAAAGAGATAGAAATATTTAGTAAAATCGGGATTGATCAAAACTGGGGCTTCTGTGAGTGCTCGTTTGACTTGTTTGAAAGACTTTCTGGACTCGAAGTCCCATTTTATTTTTACGTCTTTTTTAAGCATGTTTGTAATGTTCATGAGGAGTTCTGGAAGATTGGGAATGAATCTTCGTAGAAAGTTAATTCTTCTGATAAAAGACTGTAGTTCTTTGAGGTTCCTTGGGTGTTCTAATTTTTGTATGGCCTCGATTCTACTAGGGTCTATTTTGATTCCATCTTTGGAGATGATGTGTCCCAGCAGTTTGCCTTATTCTAACCCAAAAAGACTCTTCTTAGGTTTTAAAGAAATCCCAAACCTTCTACATTTCTTGAAAACTCGTCTGAGGTGCCACAGGTGTTCATCATCGGATTGGGAAAACACCGTCACATCATCTAAATAGATGAAAATAAACTTACCCGATTCTTCCACGAAGGCAATATCCATTTCCCTCTGGAACGTGGCTCCTGTGTTCATCAGACCAAAAGGCATCTTCACATACATGAAAGTTCCCCATGGTGTGGTGAAAGCGGTTTTGTCTTGGTCGTCCGGGTGAACTAGGACCTGATTGTAGCCCGAGAAACCATCCAACAGAGATATCCGACTGGACCCGACCACCCTTTGCAGGATGTGGTCCATTTTCGGCAAGGGGTAATTATCCTTCAGGGATACTTTATTCAGATTTCGAAAATCTATGCAGAGTCTGATTTCCCCAGTTTTCTTACGTGTAGGGACCAAATTAGAGACCCACTTGGAGAAATGCAGCAGAACTATGATCTTGGCATCGTACATTTTCTTGATTTCTTTTTCTATCAGAGGAAGCAACTTTGGATTTATCCTCCTAAGTTTCTTCCTAAACGGTTTTTGGTCTTCTTTTATCAGAATCTTGTGTTGTATGATGTTGGTATCATAGGCTTTCAAATCTTCATAGCCCCAAGCAAAAACATCTGAATATTCTTTGAACAGTTCAATGTATTTGAGCTTTTGTTCTAGGGGTAATGATTTGGATAGTTTGACCACCCTAGGTTTCTCTTCAGTCCCTATATTATAGTCTTCTACCTCTTGTCCATGGGCTTCTATTTTTGGTTTTTTGGCTACATCGTTACTGTCAAACAAGTCTTCTAAAGGAACAAGACCTCCAGGCAAAACATTGCTTTTTAATTGTAAAACATCAGTGTCCATTTCGTCTTCGCTTAATTCTCCTGAATCTATGGTATTTACACTATCAATTTCAAAATCAGAATTATTTACATTTTCATCTTTGTTCTCTAAATCTATATTTGTACATTCAAAATCATTCTTACACTACAGAAAATCATCGATCTAATCATCATTACCAAACACTTGCCAATACCTGATATTGTCGGGAATCATCGGTCTGCATTTCACCTCAACAGTATATGGGCGAGTCGGGCGGAAAGGAATCTTACAGGTGGCTGCTGACGTAGCCAATCCATCGGCCAGAATATTCTGTCCCCTCGGCATTACCTGCAAGTCAACTTCAATAAAACACCTCAAGGCATCAAGAACAACATTCCTATAAGCTCTAAAACATGGGTGTTTAGCAGCATACTCACCTTTAATTTGCTTGATTATCAATTCAAAATCACCTCTTACCATTATCTTCTTAGCACCAACTTTTTTCAAAAGCTTCAGATCGAGCATCAAAGCTTCATACTCAGCAATATTGTTAGTACATTGGAAATTTAATTTGTAAGAATGGTTTTCTTAATACCTGTTTCTGTGATTATGCAACTAGACTCCAGCTCCTGCTCCTTCTTTACTCATAGCTCCATCAAAATCCATGCTCCAGAAATCAGCGAGTAACTCTTCAGTTATCATGTTCTTCATCTTTGCTACCTTAATGCTTTCTTAGCCTTCATCTTGACTAGATGTGTCTTCCACCAGCTGAATATCTTGCTCTTTCGTGTCACCATCATTGTACAAGATAAACGAATCTAAATCAGAATACACAGAGTAAAGGGGATAATTGTGCGGTTTTTCTTGGCTACTGACCATGTACTTCATCAATGTTTCTCTGTATAGCCTCCTATGTTGCCCAAACACTGGGATAGTGGCATAAGACATATCCAGCTGCAGGGTTCCTTTCAGCTTATCCCCCCAAGACCAGGATAGAAACATTCCATACTTTGGCGGGATGTCTGCAACCACCACATCCATTACCATGCTCTTCGCAGGAATCTAAACCAAGGTGATGCATAGGTCCTTGATCAAACCAATAAATTTAACTTTGTTGGAGTTGAATGAGTGTAAATCCTTGTATGGTCTGGTGACCTCCAGTCCCAGCTTTTCCATTACTGCTTTAGGCATCAGATTGTGGGAGGCACCCGAATCCAGCATAGCGTTATGCAAKATCAAGTCGTGTATGTTTAGACTGATGTAAAAAGGATCGACCTCACYAGTATCATCTCGACCATCTACTTCAGGTCCGAAAAGAAGTTCAGGATGATCATCAGTAAGGTTCACAGTGTCTGAATGATTTACTGATCCAATGGTTAAGGCCTTCCTGCCTATGTCTGGTTCAATGGCCAGTGCTTTAATCACCTGTGAACGATAACCGTCTCTGTTCATCAACACTATAAGTGGGATGGGAATTTTTATTTTTTCCAATTCCCCCTCAAGGCTAAAGGGTGTAGGAGCTTTTCCTTGGCTCATTAGTTCTGGTTTTTCCACCATATTCTTCGGCTCAGAAGTACTCGGTGGATTAATAGGTGAAACCTCGGGCTGTGATGGCCTTTTCAGAATGGTGATGTTTTTCTTCACGGGAGTGTCGGCCTTACTCTTCTCAGGAATCTTCTTAGTAGTAATCTTCTCAAGAGTCTTCTTGGCAGATGGCTCAGGGGTCTTCTTGGTCTCGGCTACCTTCTATGTTTCATTCGTCTTTTTTGAAGAACTCCCTTCTGTCTTCTTACTCTGCAGATTGTACTGTCGATGTACCTCCAGAATAGCATTTTCAAAGACCTGTTGTTCTGCATCTTCGGCTTCTTCACTTACTTTGGTTTGATTGAGAAGAAAAAGTTCCTGCTCTTCTTGGGTAAGGAAAATAGCTTCATTGTCGTGAATGCCCATGAGATTGATATGAGTGTCCTCCAATTCCTCAATCACTTCCTCCCATTCATCAGCATAGTTTTCCTATAGAGGAGGTCTGATCTACTAATCTGGACCCCTCTGATCTCTTTGGTCCCTAGGGTCTCTCTGTCTGATTTGAGGAGGGTTTCTCCTAAAGTTAGGGTTCTGAACCTGGGGAGCTAGTGGGTTTTCTCTTGGAGGATTTTTGTCTGACACAGTAAGTATTTCCATCATTATTTCCACTGCTCTGGTCAAAGAATCCAATTTGGACTCTGTGGTCGACATGGAAGGTTCTTCTTTGATCGTGACTCTTCTTTTTGACCTCTGATGTGCCCTTTTCGCCAACAAATTGGCCTCCACACTTATAGCACTTTTCTGCATGTCCTCCAGGGTGGTAGAATTTCTTTCTCTTAGTTGGTATGACATGTCGACATCAAATCCATCAGCAAATTTAATCAATGCCAGACCCTGTGGAGGTTTGATTTCAGTTGGGATTGCATTGTACAGGTTGTTGAAATGGGTGCAGTAATCTTGTACCGTCTCACCTTGATTTCTTCTTATATTCTCGTATTCTGACAATATCTGGAGAGGGTTTTTCTTTACCTCCCATCTGTCAAGAAAACTCCTTTGGAACGCGACAAGGTCAGGGATTGAGGCAGCAGGTAAAGCTTTGAACCATTTTTTGACATCACTTGTCAAACTTTGGGCAAACAATTGCATTTGAACATCAGCCTCATCAACTTCTTGCAGGTCAAAATAGTCATTCATTTTGTCCACATGTTGTTGGGCATTTAAAGGTCCTGTTGCATCGAACTGTGGAAGTCTTGTTTGATAGTCTTGGGGCATGGCATGTAGCGGCACAGCCAACACCAAAGGAGCATAGCGAGCTGCCATGATGGGTGGAGGAGGTGGGATGACAACCTGGATGGTCGGCGAGGTAGCGACTGAAGACGAGGACGAGGAGGGACTGGATAGTACTGAGGGAGTGATTTATGGTTTAGTCATAGGAGACAGAACTTCGGGGGTTCGGGGTTGCAACACAGTTGGGTCAAAGACGATTCCAGTCACAAAACTGTCGGACCATGTTCTGACCAGGCTTTGCTGTGGAAAAGTATCGAGGTCAGGGTTTTGAGAGATAATTGGTTTTCCTGAAAAAGACAGGGACTTATGAAGGGGAATATGACTCACTGAACATGCAACTAAGGTATTTCGTCTGAGCAACTGTTCGGGGTTATCTATTAATATCGTGGGTTCTGGTTTTGGATGAGATCGAGTGTGAATTTTCTTGGGAGGCAGAACTCTTTTTGGTTTTTTATATATATATTTTTTTAATTTTGCGAGTCTGAAAATAATATGTACAAAGTTTCATCAACATCTAAACATTACTTTCTTCTCAAATTCGAACGTTCTTTTTAGGGGAAAGAAAACGTGAAATTATCAATTGTTAGTTATGTTCCCCAGTATGGTCGCCATTATGCTAGCACTTGGTAAATTTCCTAGAGGTTGAAACAAAAGAAATCTACAAAAGTAACTTTATCCAACCACTTTTAAAGCTGGGATCTAGCCCTTCCAGCTTCAGAGAGGGATCTCTCTATATGATTTAGCTTTGTTTTTAACTTTAGATGTTAGGCTAGGTAAAGAAATAGGTAGGTTTTTTTGTCAAAGTGTTTTTTGAATTGGTTGAGACAGTTTACACATCCACTGGGCTATGGGATCTGTGTTCAAATAAAATATGAAATACAACAAAAAACGCAAAGGAATATTTCCACAGGGCGAGATAATATACTCACTGGATCTTTTAGTAGCTTAAATGATGGATAGAAGAAAAGATGAGAAAGATAAATTCAACTAAGAAGCAGTTAATAATTTCTTAATTGAAATCACCAGAAGATAAACATTAAAATCTTTCGAGTCAGAAACAGGGTATCCAAGATAAATCCTACAACGTTTATTACTCTTAAAGATTAGTTTCAGAAAACAATATGATCACAAAGCAAGAATAACATTCAACTTAGAGAATAAAAATCACCAGTGAATACACGCAAGAATCCTGTAAAAGTGCCTCCTTTTATTAATGGCAGATCTCTTCAAAAATGGTACAGTCTGATAGCGTCAGGGTGTGAAGATCAACAACCCTCAATACTTTGAAAGGTGAAGTATTTATAACTCAAATTACAAACGTTCCTGTCATAACTTATCAGGACGTGCTAATTTTATTTTTAGCCTAACTGATTTAACTAATCAAACTACTTGATGACTTGGTGCAACTGCACGCGGAATTTCTGGGTAGACCGTTGATGAAGCCTTTGCACGACCTCATCTGACTGGACAGGTGACTGGACCTGGACAGCTCATCTGTTAATCGAGAAGATCGCAGAGTTCCTCCCATCTAAGATGACTTGGCACAGTAACTTTGAACAGTCTCCGATACACTTCGTCCATTTCCGTATACTTAGCGAATGTGGGCTTAGTGAGGAATATGTATCGAATCTCGTGTTGAATACTGATGTCCATATGAAGGGCATCTAGGAAATATTTGTCGGTGATGCTCCCTTGTATGCCTGCAAACTTTGAACTGTCCTTGGACACCTCAGCCAATCTCTTCTTGTAATCCGGAAGGGTCATCAGTTTATCATTAATAACCTTCAGACCAGGCAGACCTTTCTTTTGGAGAGCCTCAATCTTGTTAAAGAACCTTTGTACCCCCTGGTCCATGATCTGAACCTTTTCTTCCAATTGAAGCATTAATCCTCTCTTGGTCAAAACTCTCTTGACCTCAAGGATGGTCTCTGTTTTGTCTTCCATCTTCAGCTCTTCTCGCTCTTCTCTGGTCTTAGAATTGAGGAACTTGATGATATCATTTTCCTATGTTGGCATCTCCCCCAATTCTACTCTGATCTTCTCAATAGCCTGTTTTCTCCTCTAGACCAATTCATTCTGTTCAAACATAATTTGGATCATAGGCCATATCTCATTTATGTACTTTGTGATGTCTATCCATACATTATCTTTGACCTCAGCCAAAGTCTTCCCTGCCATTGTTTTCTTTTGGAGCTGTTGTAGCTCCTTCCTGAGCTGCTCAGTTACCTGATTTTCTTTGGAGAGACTGGTCTGGAAAGAATTTTTGAGTTCCTGGAGGTTCTCAACTTCCTTTTTAAGCCTGTTGATCTCTATCTCTTGCAGGTTCATCTTTTCCATGGATTTGGCGAGGTCGGTTGTTCCCTCTTGTGATGTCACTAGAGTTGCAGATGGGATTGTTGTCACTGCTGTTGTTCTTTCTCCTGAAATCGGAATGGCACTCAATGGAATGACTTCCATTGGCTTCATCTGCTCTTTCTTTTTCAACAATCTCTCCATCTCAGCTTCCATTTCCTTGAGCTGCGCATTCTGCTCCATGAGTAGTTTAAGCATTTCATCCTTCTCGCCTTCTTTTTCTGCTATCTCCTTCACCTACGAGTCCTCTGTGGGTGGGAGCTTCAGTTGTTTCCTCAAGGAGGCGATGTCTGCATTCTTCTTCTCTATCATCTCCTCTGTAGCTTTGACATTCGAAGGATCATAACCAATCTTGAGGACCAGCTCCTCCAAAGTCTTGATCCTGTTGTCCTTCGCAAAGGATGATATCTTCTCCAGCTTAAGTTGTGTCTGAGCATTGTTCAATGATACCTGTAATTTTGCTGCAGAAGCTGAAGCATGTGCCATTGTATGGAATACCATCTCCCCTGTCTGCTTATGCAAATCCATCTGATCTGCTGGGTGCACGTCCTTCGTCTGAAATTTGAAGGTGGCCCTCTTGTAGTCTGTGATCACCTTGGGGTCTGGTACCTGTGCCTGGAGGAAGGCCATGTGCATCCTGCCCCTTTTTGTGTCAAATGTAGACAACATCCTATGTTGCGCAGTGGACGACTACTTCTGAAACTGAGCGTAAGTACTGCTGGTAAGGGTCTGATTTCTTTTCTTGATCAGCTCGTACTTCTCGAAAATGCTCAACTTGGGCCCAGTCTTGCCTAGCTGAGTTACCAGTGGGGAGTCTGTGGATTTCTTCAGTACTGTTGTGGTGATTTCCTTATAAAGGATCGAACCAAAGGGTGGAATGACCGTCTTGATTACTGTGGTAGGCGGGGCTTCTTGTTCCACAGTCGGACCAGGCACTAAAACTGTCTTGGGCCTCTTAGTGTGCAACTGGAACTCTTCTGATGATACCTCCGTGACAGGCGGAGATAAATCTTGTCGAGGCCTTTTTTCCTTAGGGACCCGAGGTGTGGTTGTTGGTGGCACAGTGGTCGGGGGAACCTATTGTTCCACTTCGACCAAAGTGTTAGGCACCCACACAATCTGGTTGGCGAATTTTTCAATCTCGGGCTTGGACTCATGAACGTACGGGATGCTTTTGTTCTTCACCCGCATTTCTGAGATGATCCCGCATGGGTCATAGTGCCATGGGAAGCTTAAGAAAAACTTCATCTCTGTCAACATCTGGTCAGCTTCTTCCCCGGTGCCTCGACTGTTGCAGATGAAGGAACCAATCTGCCCCTTGATTCGAAGTTGTTGCTTTTTCTTCAAGGATACAAAGTGGATAGCATCTGAATTCATGATCTGTCTTATATATTCTAATGCAAAAATTCTTACCGGCACATATTTGGGCAGCTTGTAGGGTGCCAACTCGCACCCGAATACTCTGATCTTGGTGTGGTTCTGATATAGGTACCAATCTCTGGTCTTTGTGTTGTCCGAGAGATGCAAGATTCTCTGGACTTCATCATTTATTCGCGGCTCGGGCCTGCCGCTCAACATGCTTACCACATGGTGGTAGAACAGATCGATGAATGCTTTGAAGTTGTATTCTGTGGAGTTATGCTTCAGCAAAGAGGTCCATGCTGTGACTAGCTGAGGCCTTCCATCTGCATCCATTTTCTGCATGGAAAAACTAAACTTATCTGCTTGATAGAAAACAAACATGTAGGCTAGTATAGACGAATATCTGAACATGTCTTCCGCGACAAAATTCACGAACTGTTCGTGAATATTGTCAGCCAAGAAGGTGCTGAAATCAAACTGTGTGGTGGGCTTTCCATCAGTGGAGAAAATGGATAGAAAACCCAGAATGGGCTCATCTACCCACTGGTCAGGATAGTACCCTAATAGAGCACAAAGGGAGTAAATGACCTGGTTTCCTTTGGTGGAGAACATGGATGATGGGTAAGGGGGATTTGTGGAAGGGAATTGAGCAGAGGTGGGAAGGAAAAGCACGAATATTTGAGCTCTCTAGGGAAAAGTCATCTTCTGATACAACTCTGTAAGGATTTCCAGGTTGAAAGGAGACGTAGAGTATGCACGGGGAATTTGCATCATCTAGTCTATGTCTTCGGGCGTGATGAGGAACAGGGTGTCTCCGGATGAGGATATGATGGCTCTCTATTCGGGAATATAGTGAGCTTGGCATTTAAGTGTGAACTCGGGAAAATGGTGGATCTGGGGAAAGAGGTAAAGGGGTAAATTGGACTCCCAGAATCCAATTTCATCGCTATAGTCCAGGAAAACCTCCCTGAGCCATGACTGGAGGTCTGAGAAATTGAAATCACATTTGGTATCTGCGATCAATCTGTCTTTTTCGACCAATGGGATCTTGTCCAGGTCGACATGAGGCGGGAGAAAAGGATTCTCCTCTCCTTCTGCTTGTCTTAGCTTTGGCGCCATCTCTGCAACAGTACCTGCAATAAACACGAAGTCAGTGGGGTCGACTGACTGTGGATGAAGGCGACGGGATGTGATGGAGGAGCTGGCTATGAGTTTTTCTGGTGCGACGACTGAACAACGAAAATGGGGGAAAATGGTAATTTTATTTAAAAATGGGGTCGGTTGGGTGCGGGAGATAGGTCAACAAGATAACGGGCATGTTATCCAGTAATAAATGGACAACAGGCCACTTGGGGGTGAGATGGCAGGTGACGGTGGCCAAAACATACGGACGGATGACGTGGCTGCTAGGGATTGGAGGTGAAAGTCGCAATAAGGGGTTGGTCATGAGTTAAAGGGGGTAGGGGGATGACAGCAGTTATGAGATGGGACATAACTCAGGAACAAGTGGAACAAGTGGAAGATGACGTCCATAAGTGACGGTGGCTGTCAGATAGCAGACGGTGATGGGACTTCGGGGAAAATAGACTGATGCCACGTATGACAAGGGGCCTGCCTGACGGAAAAACCATTCCGGACCCCCCCCGGGGTTAAAAGCAGATCATCAAGGGCGGTCCGAAATCCAATTAGGGACGTTGATCTACGCGCTCTTTTCCTGGCCGCAGATATTAGCCCGTCGTTTATCATTCATTTTGGACCCCCCCCCCCTCCATTAAAGGCAGAACAGACAAGGGGGGTCTGGAATCCAATCTGGATCGTTGATTTAAGTGCTCGTCCCAGGGCTGTCTAGATGTGCGCCAATCTTAATACCGATTTCGGACCCCCCCTCGGGCTAAAAGCAAAATGGTCGGGGGGGTCTGGAATGCTCTGTGCACCGTAGATCTGGGCACCGCGATCATAACCGTTGAAATGTGCAGGAAGCATAAACTGGGCGCAAAGAACACATGCACTGGGAAAACTTAGGATAAAAGCGTTTTTATGGGTTTTTTCCCAAACTTTCAAATAACACCACCAAGGGACTTCGACCAAGCAATCTTTTAAGCATTTGAGACATGGTGCAAACATTACATCAAGATGGTTTTATTGGAATGGAACAATAAAGCAACTAACCCATGTTCTAACCTAGTTTCCTATGACAGTTAACCCAGATTAAACTGTTGGGTTAAGAAATTACTCTACCCTAGGGCTATCTGACCAGGATTAGATAGTCTGGCCAGATTTATTCACTAATCTAACCTAGACACTTTGGCTAAGATTAAACTGTTTAGCCAAATCATTCACTACCCTATCAACATCAAATTTAAAAAGAACTTGGCCATGCTTGAAAGGTATGGACCAAGTTACCATTATTGCATGGGGCTTTATTTCAATTCTTTTATGCCCTCTTTTTCTTTCTTTCTTTTTTCTTTTCTTTTCTTTTTCTTTTTTTTTTTTTTTTCTTTTTTTCTTTTTTCTTTTTCTTTTTTTTTTTCTTTTTTCTTTTCTTAAATTTTTTGTAGAATGAAAAATCATTTGTCAACAAAAAACACTAGAGACAGATAATATCCCACTCACCAGTTGATTCCCATAATTTATAGGGTGATAACACGATCAAATAAGTGAGTGGAGAAAATAAGAAAGAGACAATGCTCCCCAACAACGAAAGATATAAAAGGGAACTCTAATCTCAGAATGACAATTAGTTGGTTGGCTATATGGCTTGTTAGAGAGTTTTGAGTTAGATTAGATACTAGTATCGAGCTCACTCTTAGCTTGTTGTATCTTGTGATTTTTTGAATATGTTTCCATGTCTTTGATATGTCTGAGTGCTAAAGCAAGGCGTATGGCACATTATGTTTTATTTCCACTGTTTTATATAGTAATGATATGAAGTCCTATGGATATCATAGGAAGATGTTCAACACATTGTATATCTATGATGTGATGGAATGCTTCCAGTAATAAAGATATGGCAGTTCTAATCTAATATGTGTCTGTTATAAATCAGTTGAATATGTGTGTGTATAGTTTCAGTTCTTAGTCCTAATTAGGTTATCACACCCGAGTTACATGGATGACAATTATAGTAATGTTTTGTATGTTTAATCCCTCATCCTTGTCACAAGACCTTATGGTCTCTATGACCCTCTCTCCATCTTAGGTGAGGCTTTCCATGACCTTGGCCAAGGATTGATATGTCGATGCTTTGAGGATTTTTTGGATAGCTCTGGACGAACCCTAGGACTAAAAATCGTCAGTATTAAGAAGGAAGGTACCACATTACATTGACTTTGATTTGTCTTTGATGTGAGAGGTTTTAAATTTTTATAATTAATTTTTTCTTTATAATTATTTTTTTCATTTAATTTTTTTGACTTTGATTTGAGAGTTTTTTATAATTATTTTTTTCATTTATTTTTTTTGTTTCATTTAATTTTTTTGACTTTGATTTGAGATGTGGCATTTGATGTGACAGGTGGCATAATAAAATATGTTTATGTTTTTTTAGATATTTATGAATTTGTTTTGTGTAAATTTTATTTTTTAAGATTTTTTATAAAAAAATTATTTTTTTTATTGTAATTTTAAGTTTTTTCAACTTATTTTTGTTAATTTTATTTAAATTTTGTATTAAAATTTTTATTTTAAGTTTTTTAATTTGAGGTTTTTGGATATATGTTTTTAAATTTTGGGTTTTTTTTTCACCTTTTTAAAGTTTTTGGGGCTAGAAATTTTTTTTTTTTTACTTTTTTCTTATTTTTTTTATTTACTTTTAATATATATA
>JZKD02S1880530.1:1027024-1056863 GCA_000966675.3 Picea glauca | reverse complement strand
GAAACCAAAACAAAGCGAACAAAGGTGGCTTCCCTGGCCCTTGTCACGAATTATCCAGATTCCATAGACGCAGTGAAAACAAAACAGAGTTGCAAGGATTTCGAATTCGGTAATGATTATGGTCTTGAGGGGGTCCAAACTCCAAAGAGGGTGGTGGGTAACTCTGTGCAGAGAGAGTTACTACTGCATTTACATCACCAACTTGTAAACAGTACTCAAGATGTGGGGATATATGTATGGAGTAAGTTAATTACTGAGTAATCTTTTTTTTTCAGTTAAAAAAAAAAGTCTGAATTTAATTAGATTTTTAGAGTAGTCTGAGTTTGATATGGATAAAAGTTCCATGTAATTCAAAGTCTTGTTTTAACAGTTTTCTCTCATTTTAAACCAACTCAGATACTCAGAAAATTGATCAGACTTCTAGATCGATCGGAAATTCAAAACTGCATCACCTAAAAACATGCTGAAAAAATAACTCGAACCATTTTTCCCATCAAATTCTAACCCTGGCCATTAACTCCACTCCACTCCACTCCACTCCACAGGCGCTAGAATTAAGTCCGTTCAAATGCGGTTGCACGCATGGGTGAGGAGTGTGTGGAAGTGACTTGTGAAAATAGATGGTGACTGTCAAGCTGCACAACAACTGGCAGTTCCCGCACACGACGCTGACAGTAAGCACATGAGAAGACTGTGTGGAAGTGACTGGATGGGGACTGTCAAGCAACACATCAACAGGCAGTTTCTGCACACGACGCGACGTTGATAGTAAGAACTGAACTGAGAAGACTGCTAACAGTAAGCACTGAACTGAGAAGACTGATGTGGGTTGTATACGGTTTATCTTTCGACACAAACCACAAGAAGTTTGTATCATTCCAATCCGATCTTCTTCGTGAAAGGTAGATCAATGAAAACTTAATAGAAAAAGAGTAACATCGTGATTTAGAAACTTTGCACAGAACAGAACAAAGTGTCATATTTAAATCGAGGTTGTGCATAGGCATCGGTAGTGTACTCCTATAGGTATCGGCATAGGCATCGGTAGTGTACTCCTATAGGTATCGGCATAGGCATCGACAGATGCTTGAACCCAGGGGTTCATGCCCAGCAGATGGATCGGTGCACAGCCGCCTAACTCATTATACTAGGAGCTCAGTTTCAATTATTTTTAATAATCACTATACCCATCATTACATGTTTCATGTTTTAAACATTATGATCTTTTGGTTATAAAAACAAGATATTAAAAATATACATATAAAATCAAAATAATTTAATACTCATTATACCGATCTGGGATACTGGACACTGGTCATGAACCCCTAGGCTCAAGTAGTGGATACACCAGCCGTGAGTATGAACCCCTGGGCTCCAGCAGAGGATACACCAACCACGAGTATGAATCCCTGGGCTCAAGCATCTGTCGATAACTATGGGCGTACACTAGTTGTGAATTAGGAGGTTGTGCTAGTGTAAATAGACTTTATTGTGATAGTCTATTTGTTCTAACTTCTAGGTTTTGGTGTTATATCTATATCTATATCTATATCTATATATATATATATTAATTTTTTTTTATTTTCCTGAAATTTGATAAGAAATTATTAGATTGAGTAATTAATTTTGTATAATTTGAATACTTTAAGGATTTTTCAAAAGGTTGAGTTTATTTTTGTATTTAAAAGTACAATTTAAATATAAAAAAAATTGTGATTTCTTGCAAATTTATGTGGCAAGATTCCAGCTAAAAAATCAAAACTTATAACAATTAAATAATGGGACTCTATTTAACAATACTTTTTACTGTTTTTGTAAATAAAAAATTTAAACTATACTTATTAATTTTTATTGTTATCTTGCTATTGCAACAATATTAATTTTTATCGTTATGATGGTATTAAGTGGATGTTATATTTATTAATTTATATTATTACTCTATTGTTATAGAGTTAGGTATGCTATTCATTAGAATCAAAAGAAACTTTCTACTACATAGTTTGACATGTAGAATCATGAGCCATGACTACTACTAGAAAAAAAAGCATCATCTCATCATAAATCAACCTCCTCAAAAAATCCTAATTCATAAAGTCTTATCCTCATCCAACATAGGCTAATCACAAAAACTTGGAAAAATATGCAGAGCATAAAACAGGTAGTAAACTGTAGAGAAATCAAAAAATAAGAAAGATCAAGTATTAATAACTAAAACTTCAAAGACTTCATCATAGAAAAACCAACTAACCTATTTCTCAAGTGTTATCTTTGATGAACATGAAAGCATTGTATCCATGTGAAAGAAAGCTTGAGATACCTAGTCAAGGATGACCTTTGAGTCGCCAACAACCATTAATTCATGAATATGTAATCTCAATGCAAAGTGCAAAAGACCCCACAAACCAAACAACTCGGCTTTAATATTTGAACATGTTCCAGCAACAAGATGGATCTTGAATTAATGGTCATTGCTCAATGTTAAGACTATACCAACACCACAAATACCTCCATCTACAGCTCCATCAAAGAATCCTAAAGGATTTTGACCAAAATAGATCGGATTCATAATAAAATCATTTTTTTCTCCTTTGTATGTACTGGGCTACTCTTTTATAGTCGTGACAATCCTTATACAAATCCCATAGTCATTTCTGATAGATTTTTCAAACAGGATCTTATTCATGTATCTCCATAATCCCGAAAGTACAAAGAAGGGGACCATCCTATGTCAAGGATAGACTAAAAACGAAGATTTCAAATTTTCAGTCAAGGGTTGTAATTTCCAAATATCACAGAGATTCAACTATGTACATACTTCCTTCCATGAACTATGTGACTTCACACTTAACCATCATATGTTGAGTGGTTTCATCACTCCTTAAACAAAGTGAACACACAGATGGGCCTATTCCTCCTCAGCGCCTGTAATTCTCACCTATGAGAATGTGATCTTGTAGACTTAACCAAACAAAAAGAATGATTTTTACAGGGATATGCAATTTTCTATTTCTTTATACCACCATTTTGGATCCACTTTCACATTCTGATTAACCAATGCATCATAAGCATATTTAACAGTAATAAAACTCAATGAGTGGCTCCATGACCATGAAATTGTATCTTCTTCATTTCTAAGTGAAACTCCACTGCATCTTAACATTAAAATATAAGATTCCCATTATGTTGTCATCTCACCTTCCAGGCCCAGATCACAAGGAGCTAACCAGTCATGTGAACCTGAAGCATTATAAGGAGAAGTATGACTGACATGTGCAAGAGTATAAACCTTGAGAGAATGCAGATGTTGAATAAGTCTTGTTTAGATTTTATAAGAAGGATCGCTTCCCACAAAAGGGTCTAGACCAACCAATACCATGGTACCAATACCGACAGACCATGCTAACCACTTATTTAACAAAGGCACAGACAACAAAAGATTCCTCCAGAAGAGTGAGGCTACAAGGTATATGTGGTTTTCAGTTCTTAACCAGTAGATGACATCTTCTCCTTTAAGATATTTCTTAATAGTATCTAAACTCCACAGGCCATGCCCGAACAAAGCTCTCCATAAATAATTGGTCGTCAATGCTTGTGAAAACCAGTCTAGGTTCTGAATACCCCAACCTCCAAGCCATTTCAGTTTTGTAATAAAATCCCAATTAACGAGATGAAAACTCGAGGGTTTTCTTGTTCCCTTCCATAGAAAATTTGAAAATACTTGTCAGATTTTTTACTTGATAAATGCTGGGAATTTTTCTAATGTGTACCCATATACTAAGATGTTTTGTAGGATATTTTTAATAAGTACCAGTCTGTCGCCAAGGGATAACCACCTAAACGAATAGTGGCCAACTCTTTTTTCAATTTTTTGAAGTAGCCATAACCATTCAGAGACTTTATATTCAATAGGATTTAAGTTAAACCCTAATTACTGCAATCCAGAGTCTAAATGTACTAAGGGAATTTCAAAAATATGTTCAAGCCTTTCAACCTTCTTAGCCTCCATATTGTTAAAGAGAAAACATGATTTTTGACAATTTACTTCCATTCTAGTAGCTTGACAGAAAGTAGAAATAATCTTCTTTAATTCAATCCATTCTTCAATAGAGCTAATACCCAAGATCAAAACATCATCGACGAAGAGTAAGTGTGTAAGGACTAACCCTTTAGCCACTTTTAGACTTGAGACAAGTCCATCTGATTTGGCCTTCTTCAACATTCTACTGAAACTTTCCACCACCAGAAGAAACAACAAGGGTGAAAGTGGGCATCCTTTCCTTAATCCTTTGAATCATTTGAAGAAGTTTGTTGGGGAAACATTTACTAGGACTGCAAAATTTGCACTTGAAACACACCCCATTATCCACTGTAGCACCTCCCACTTAAGTCCTACCTGTATCAACAACATTCTTAGAAAATTCCAACTGACTTTGTCGTAAGCTTTCTTCAGGTCCAATTTTATAATTAAAGAGGACATCTTCTTGGATTTTGAGGAGTGCATACACTCTTGTGAAAGACCAATAACATCAAATATAAGCCTATCCTTCAAAAAACCAAATTGTTCTTCTAAAATACATGAGGCCAATTTGTATTTTATCCTCGAGGCAATGAGCTTAGTAATAACTTTATAAACAAAGTTACACAGAGCAATATGTCTATATTCATGAAAAGAAACATGTTTTTCCTCCTTCTGGATAAGTGTAAGAAAAGTAGCATTTAATGAACCACATACCTTGCCAAAAGTCCTTGACTCTTCTAGTGCATCTAGCAGATATTTACCCATTATATTAAAGAAGTGTTGGAACAATTCCTAGGTCCATCTATATGGGCCTGGGCCTTTGTCCTTCGACATCATCTCTACAATTTTCTCAATCTTGTGAAGGGTGGCTTGTTTACCAACCTCATTAATTTCTTCATCCAAGAAGAATCTTGAAACTTCTTTTAACACATTGAGTTGGGTTAGGGTATATTCTTTATCCTTTGCTTTATAAAGATATTTGTAAAAATTGAAAGCCTGCCAAAAAATGTTGTATATTACCTTCATTATCAAATATATCCTGGATAATGTTATATTTTTTTCTATACTTAACAAATTTATGGAAAAATTTTGTATATCTATTTCCACTTTTCAACCAAATATCCCTTATTTTAAAAATTATTAAGTTTTTTTTTTATCTTATTTTAAAAAAATTTATTTAATTTTTACATTTCAATAAAATTATATATTATTTTTTTTTTTCTATTAATTATATGATGAAAAAAAAATGATGTAATATTATTTTCTCACTTAATCATATTGGAACATAACTTAATTATGCATATGTATTTGATGGTAACAACTAATCGAATGTCTCATAGAATGATCATTTTCTTATCCATTAATAATATTACCACATAACTTAATTGCGCATATGCATAAAATCGTAACAGCAAATTGAATGTCCCCACTATTAACCATGTCATATTCCAATTGCCTTAAAACTTATAGCAAATGTGTTTTCCCCTCATATTATATTTGTTAGTTTGCCTTTGATTTTATATTTGTGTGCTTGATGTTTAACATATAATAAAAAAATTGGTTGGATTGAGGGATCAAAATTAAGGTTTTTAAGAGTTTTCTAGTCTTTCATGTTTTCTCCTCATATTAGTTTGTTTTTTATTGTATATTTGTGTGTTTGATGTTTAATATAGGAATTATATATATATATATATATATATATATATATATATATATATATATATAAGAATTGTTTGGATTATAGGTTATAGAATTTAGGGATAAAAATTGAGTTTTTTATTGCATTTCAAGCGCTTTTTAATCTTTTATAGAAGAGATTAAATTTATTTCCCATGCAAATGAAAATTAAAATAAAAAATTATTTATCAAATTTGAAATGAAAATAAGTCCCAGTAACATGTGTGTGTCTTGGAAGTTGAAGATCAAATTGTGAATTTTGAGCCTCAACAATCAATGTTGTGACTTGAAAGTTGGGGATATATTGCTACACTCTCTAAGTCAATTTTTTTTATCAAGGAAACCCTTCCCAATTTCCCACACTTTGTTACGTTGTAGGTTTCATATTATTGAATGAGTTGTAGACTTTTAAAACACAACAATTTCCTGTCCACTATCTTCTCTAGGGCTTTGTACTATTTTATTTCAGACTTCCCTATGAATTATGAGTTTGGAAAATTATACTTACAACATTTTTTTTAATTCTCAAGAAATTCCAACTATATTCTTGTTAGTCTAAATTGATATAAATAAATTTAAATTTATTAAATTTAAGTTTTGGGAAAAACTTCTCAAGAAATTCCAACTATATTCTTGTTAGTCTAAATTGATATAAATAAATTTAAATTTATTAAATTTAAGTTTTGGGAAAAACTTCTTTAAAAGCTAAAATTTTACATTATCATTTTTTTACTAAACTCATTGACTATGTGCAGGAGAGGGGAAAGTAAAGCATAGGGGGAAGGAGTAGTTTAGAGTAGGGCCGGTACGAGTCAGTAAGTAAAGCAGGAGGTAGATGAGAGATACCAAGTCCGGTAGGCCCCGTTAGTGTCGAATTTTTTTGTCCGTGTTTGTCCATTTCATTTTAGATGTGTAAACATTTATTATCATAATATAATATATTGTTTTTTAACGAAAAAAAAAAGTGAAATGAGTGTTCACACGTTTCAATTATGAGTATTCAATGATATTGAGTTGTAGTATGCTAGAATTTTTAATTATAAGAAGTTTTGTTATTTAAGGTTTTAGTATATTTGAAAAAGACCTACTTGATAAGAAATTTTAAGTTGCATGTTGCTTTTTATAGAGAAGTTCGCTCATTTATACTCTTCATTGTTTAATGAAAATCTTCATTCCAATGACTATTTTAAGTTAATATTTACCTAAAACCATCTTTTAAAACATAACTTTCAATAATTTAGAGATTATTCAATTTTTTCAATATTATTTATACTTTGTATATTTTTTAATTTTTTCAACTTTGTATATAATATTTTTGCACAATTTTTATTGAAAATAGATTTAATAAAATGGAATTTGAAAAATATTTTAGAAATAATCACATAATGTTATCATGGAACTTAATTAGAATATTTCAATTATAAATTAAATTTTATTATCATTGAACCTAATTAGAATGTTTCAATTATAAGTTAAATTTCAACTAGAGTAGAGTAGTAGATAAAGATATCATGAAAGTAGTTAGAATGCTATGTTTAATTTAATTTAATGATTAATATGTTATGCTTAGAGAATAATAAGTTAAATTGATAGTAGATAAAAATATATCATGGAATTGGTTAGAATGTTTTTTTTTGTAAGTAAGTGAGTGATATTATATATAAAGGGCCTCCTTGGACCAAAAAAGATACACAATACAGATAGGACACCAGCTGCAGTTACCGGACTGCCCCAACAGAGGGGAAACCAGTCCGGCCAGCATGATAGTCAACCAAAAAGAGTGTGATAAGTCAAATGACCTGTTCATGCTGACTAGTCATTAACTAAGAGTAAAAGAGTCAACAGAAACCATAGAGTTCTAAAGAAAAACCTCATACACTTGCCCTATAGCCTTGCCAGGTGTTGTGGTCCAACTCTAACCATAGCTCCTCATCGATGTAAGTCGTCTGGTCATCCCAACGCTTTACGTCCACTCCTCCTTCGGTGCTGACAGCTGGCTGAGTGTCCTGCACTCCCACCTGTTTCGTGTCCATCTCCTGTGCGTGCTATGAATGTTGATTTCTATATGGCTTCTTGCTGAGAAGGCTTTGGTTCAAGGTCTCTCTATCATTAGCTGCGCTCGCGGGGTGCTCTCCAGCCTGGTCAGAGGGTGCAGCTCCACGCAATGAGGTAAGGAGCTGGAGTAGAGAAGCGACATTTCGGTCCACAACGAGCACTCAAAATTGAAGGTCATCTACCCCCTGGCATAGCTCGAAGACCAAACCGAAGATGTTTTCCAGGGTGTCCCTGAGTTGAGCATCAGAGAAAGGGTTATGGGCCTGGTGTTCAGTGCTCCATGACTTGCTGGGAGGTGGTTCTGCCATAGTCGGCTCAACGGAGGTCAGAGTTGGAACTGGTGGAGCCTTGCACGAAGGCTGGTCTGGGATGTGGCACAAGGTGGGATTCGACACCCAGGGAACAAGAGCCAAACTGTCCATGCTCTCTGAGGCCAAGTCGGTAGAAGCAGGAATGGTGTCCGACAAAGAGAGGGGAGAAGAGCATGATGAGGGCGATGTTGGCGGCGAAATAGGTGGACGACGAGGTCTCCATGGAGATCCTCTGCGTGAGCGTCCTCGAAGCCGAGGCATGGGACAAGTCTCGTGTTGGCTAGGGGACACTAGGTAGCAGGGGAATCGACAAGGAGCTCGCGACCAAAGACAACCACCAGTGAGCTCGCAGATTGCGGATAATTCACCCGAAGACTGCCCCGAGGAGAACCAGGTGAGGCTCGTGCAGGGAACGACGAGAAACCAACAAAGCTCGGCCATGGAATGATCCCAACGGAGAGAAAGGCTGAAATGTAAAGCGCCTCGTACCATAGTTAATGGCACATTAAAGTCTGCGTAGGGTGGCGCCCAGGGGCACGAGCCCTTCACGTGGCATCGTGCCTTGCTGGCTAGCCCCCGCCTCCTCATGAAGCCGCATGGACCGCAATATCACCCCATCCGGGGGGAATTGGTTAGAATGTTATGTTTAATTTAATTTAATGATTAATATGTTATGTTTGGAGAATAATAAGTTAGAGTTAAATTTTGTTATAATGAATGGGTTATAAAATAATTATTTTATGGGTGAATATTTTTTTTTTCATATGAAAAAGATAATTTATTTTCATCTATCAATTTAAAAAAGTTACAATAAAGTTAATACTTCAATTTGAAATATAACCCTTCTCTTCAAATTTGATCCCCGGTCGAATCTGAAAGCATTTCAAATCCTATTGCCTATAATCCAGTTGTAGCGGCATTCAATGTTGCATAGCAGACTGAATATTGCTAGCCCTCATCCCACCAAAGAAAAAAGTGTTAGGGAAGCAACTAGAGTCCGGTTAGAAAGGAGCAAGGATCAAATCTACTCAGATGGACGCTCACGACTGTAGATGATTGGAATCCTAAGAATAGTTGTGCAGATTCTTATGATGATTAGCAGATTGTGTCTCTCGTAGGGAAACCATTGAAGGTGCCATTACCTCCACAGGTGATAGAATGGAACATTATGACGTGGAGAAGTAAGTCTGTTCAAATGTCGTTGCAGGCACGGGTGAGGAGCATGTGGAAGTGACTTGTGAGGCACATGGATGGTGACTGTCAAGCCACACACCAACTAGCATTTCTTGCACACGACGCTGACAGTAAGCACACAACCCTCACATGGGAAGACCGATGTGGGTTGTATATGGTTGGGCGAGCAATATCCATATCCAACCTGCTAGGCAAAATTCAATGTTGCGGTGTAAAAACTGATGCAATATTCATATTCAATCTGTTAGAAAACATTCAATGTTGTTGTAGGTGGATTGTATGCTTCAATTATAGGGTTGGCTAGCAATATCCAGTCTGATAAGCAGAATATTGTGGTAGATTGATTGTAGGTCTTTGAATCTAAAAGCAATTTAGATCCAACTGCCTACAATCCCCCCGCTGTAGCATTTAATGTTGCATAGCAGCTTGGATTTTGGCGATAGCATATTGTTTATTTCTAGACAAACCAAGAGAAGTTGGACTCATTCCAATCCGATCACCTTTGTGAAAGGTAGATCAATGAAAACTTAATAGAAAAAGGCAAAGCTGTGATTTAGAAGTATTAATAAATAGACTATATTGAGATAGTTTAACTGTTCTAAGTTTTGTTTTTTTTTAATATTTTTTATTTAATTTTATTTGAAATTTGATTAGAAAATGTTGGATTTATAGATTTGAGTAATTAATTTTATATAATTTAAATGTCCTTAAAATTTATAGAAAGGTTGAATTTGTATTCAAAAATATAATTTAAACAACAAAAAATTGTCCCTACATTTAAAAAATATATATATATATATAACAATTAAACAATATATTTAACCATACTTTTTTATTTTTAACTATACTTTTTACTTTTTCTGTTTGAAACCATTGAAATTAATAATAAAAAATAAAAATTTTAAACTACACTTATTAATTTTTATTATTATCATGTTATTGAAACCGTATAAATTTGTATTGTTATCATGTTATTTGGTGGATCATATATTTATTAATTTATATTGTTACTCTATGCTTATAAGGTTGGTACATTTATTTATTATTAGGTTCTATTTTTTATCTATTTTAATTTTTATTATTATCATGTTATTGAAACCGTATAAATTTTTATTGTTATTATGTTATTTGGTGGATCGTATATTTATTAATTTATATTGTTACTCTATGCTTATAAGGTTGGTACATTTATTTATTATTAGGTTCTATTTGTTTATTTATAGAATTTATTTAATTTTTACATTTCAATAAAATTATATATTATTCTTTTTCTCCATTTATCGAAAAAATTTATGTAATATTTTTCACTTAATAATATTGGAATATATTTAATTATGCATATGTATTTGATCGTAACAACTAATGGAATCTCTCCTCAAATGATCGTTTTTCTTCTCGATAATAATATTGACATAGAAATTAATTATGCATATGCATAAAATCGTAACAACAATTAAATATCCCAATTATTATCCATGTCATATTCGAGTTGCCTAAAAGCTTATAGCAATGAGTTTTCTCCTCATATTAGTTTACCTTTTATTTTGTATTTCTGTGTTGTGACGAGACAACACCCCTCCACCTAAACTTTTAGTCTTAGTAGGGGGCACATTTTTCTTTTTCATAAGGAAATACTCTTTATCATTTTTTTGTCATCGGGCCTATACCAAACAATGCTCACATCCCCATCTCCACTTTATGCCGACAACAATGCTTCACACCGTCATTGTCGGAGATTAACAATGCCCCATCACCCTCACAAGCCTGTCCATATCCATTGACAACGACGTGCCCTTTCTCTCTCTTGGTCATAGCCCAACTGGCATCATCGAACCTTTTTTGAAGTACACTACAGTATTGCATTTTGCATTGGGCCCACACACCAACTAATACCTAAGATTTGCTCTCCTTTACACGTGGCAAGTTAACATCGACTAACACAAAAATGTTTTCAACGTTAAAAGTTTCTTAGTGCACTCTTACCTACCTACACTCTCCGTCGACAATGACATTGCCTCTATAACTCTCTAACGATTACACATTAACCCATCCTACGGACTAGATGAGTGAGGTCGTCATTGATTACCTCATCATCGTTGATCTCATGTTTTTCAAAGTAATAGGCCCCTACAACTATCTTGACATCTCGTCGGCATTAATGAAGATAGGATTAACACCCAATGGTTAGATAAATGAGCATCAAAAGGAATTTCCTTTCAAGCTTAAACTCTGTAACTAAGCTTACACGGCGAAATGTCGAATTATCGTCGTCGAAGATTGTCTCTTTCCCGTATCCACACCCTTCATCTCCATCAACTATCGACGACAATGACTATACGACTATCCCAATCTTTCAAATTTTCCCATGCCTTGACGATTATAACCGTCGAACACCTACGAATTCATTTTCTCTAATCTGTACTAGCCTAACCTATTCTAAGTTGTATCACACCTTACTCATTAATTACGCTTGGGTTTGGAGGGATTCCCTGAAACATTTTTAAAAAGCACCAAGTCTCAAGTTTCTTTCCACTTGCTCGCTAAGTAAAACAAATATTGTGTCTGCAATTTTCTTCTCTCTCGGTCTAATTAAATGTCATCCCTGGTTACTAAGTGAGTAGGCTACTAATCATTCAATTACTAGTATTTCAGCCCCTGAAATGACTCTATTAACTATTGATTTGTTTGTTTGCATAGGTGACGAAACGTCCAGGATGATTACTAGAAAGGGAATAAATCAGAATTCTGGAATGCATGTTCCAGCTTCAATCCCCAAGTCATATAACATTTCTGACATCAACATCCATGACAGAATGGAACACTACCTCTGCTACACTGAGATCCTAGACATGTTCGAGAATGAAAGGTTCTCGTCTGATGATGCAGACATTGATGCATACAGGAATATCAGGAAGAGAGGGATACATACAGTAGTCGCTCGCCCAAAGTTGTTTCCTTACAACGACGCAACTAAATGGTGTTTTGTGTATCTACATAAATATGCATGGTTGCTACTCAACACTACAGGTCTCCCCATCGCTTCTCTCAAAGTAGAAGATATCTGAGCTAGATATCAAACCCCAAATCCTACAATAGTCCTGAATGAGTCTTTTATGGAACAATTCAGGTCGAACATAAAGACTTCAAGACCCTAAGGGAGGATTGGTTCTATGATGAAGAATGGCCAGTGAAAAAGGGTGAAAGGCATGTCCCTTCACAATACCTCAAGAGCCCTTACAGTGTGTTAAACACTATATGGTGAGGCAACCAACACTCCTTTCAGGATGGAGTGGTTTCCCATGGCATACATAGTAGCCTAGAAGATCCAAGCGCTCAATTGGGTGAGAATACTCTCTTTCAGCATCGCAAAGATAATCCAAGATCCCAAAGATATGAAAAACCTTGGTTTCTACATGTCTTCTTAACTTATAGACGTTGTATGTGCAACTAACTCATTCCATGCATTTAACTGGGCATGGATCCTGGAAAAGGGCTTGATTCATTTGTATTGTTCACAACTATGGGAAGCCAAATAAAAAAAACATTTTTATGACATCTGTGATTACTTCCTTGCTCCCTTGCATAAGGCCATCTTCAGTCTCTTCCCACACAGAATCTCTCCCGGGGCTCTCAAAGATTTGAAGGAGATTGGGGATTGGTACATGAAGAAGTACTACACTTACATCCAGATCTTCGGGGCCACAAGAACACCACATTTGTTTCCCAAGTATGTGCATGATAAGATATTAGCCAGGTAGGTTGAATAGTAGACTATGGAAAAAGGGGCCATCGCCTACCTTTCAAAAAAGAATAAAAAGGTACTGGCCAATTTTCCGCATCTAGATTGGATCATATTTTTTGATTAATAAGAAGCAAGTTGAAAAGGAATCATACACACTCAAGGATTTGTGCCTTTGTTTCGAGGATCCCAAATCACATGACCCCCAAAATGTGGTGTATGAGCATATGAAGGTCGCCAAGTTGGTGCCACAGATCATGCATGAGGCTCGATTCTTAGAAGATGTTTTCTGAGGTGCGCTAAGTTTCTAAGAAGCAGTAGAAAGGCTCACTATTGATGATCCAGGTGGATATCGGTGGCCACCCACCTATTCCACTGGCTAGAAAAATAGTTTTCCATCTTGGCAGTTTTTTAACAGTTTTTTGGGTTCCAAATGTCCGGGTTCATTTTGAGGCCCTAAACGACGTTTTTTGGGGATTTGGGGCCCAGATACTTGTCAAAAGATCTAGCCTAGGCTAGTTGAAAATAATTCTTCTTGGTTTGACCTTCCAATGGTGTATCGAGCGCCCCAAACAGATATCGTATGCAAAAGTTATGCCCCCAGGAAGTTGACGTATCAACTACCCCCATCGGGGCCCGCAAACCTTTTATCTTTTCATCTTNGTCAAAAGATCTAGCCTAGGCTAGTTGAAAATAATTCTTCTTGGTTTGACCTTCCAATGGTGTATCGAGCGCCCCAAACAGAGATCGTATGCAAAAGTTATGCCCCCAGGAAGTTGACGTATCAACTACCCCCATCGGGGCCCGCAAACCTTTTATCTTTTCATCTTTTGAGGTTAGGGTTTTGGATTTTCTTTATGTTAAAAAGGCCTGTGGAGCCTCATTGTAACAATCATCTTCTTGTGAATGTGAGTATCCGTCACATCTCTTCTCAGAGATAAGTTGTCACCATTCTATTGAGTCTTTCACTCTATATTTTTACAGTCTGTGTACATTTCTTTCATTAATAGAAATCATGTATTACTGTATTTCTTTATTTCTGACAATATTTATGTGTATTTCATTGTAATATATTTGTTTTCATTTCATTCTCAAAAATAATTTGGATTAGTGGTATCAGAGTAGGCTGCTCTTGATCGTTTTTTCAGTGCATGTCCCCGACGACGACTGAGTATAGCAAGTTGGGTCTCGATCTTGTCTTTCTTGAGGACAATCACTCTCGCACACCCAAGAAACCCTCCATGGTGGAAGAAAATAAAAATGACAAAGAAAAATATTCTATTAATATGTTGCTTGAGCAAGCTCTCACGCGATAGAGGGACAAAATAATGGAGAATTTTTCCCACATCCTTCAACGCTTGTCGATAACAGCAAGAATGTCTTCATCAAGAGGCCACTTTGGAAGCACCTATCCCTTCAAGGTACAAGTTAATTTTGATATTTCGGTATTTGAAGGTCAGATAGATGTGACTGCCCTAGAAAAATGGTTAAATATGCTAGAAGGTTACTTCTTTGTTCACAATTTTTCTGACAATGAAAAGATCACCTTCACACTCATTAAGGCTCTCACCCATGTTAAACATTAGTGGGAAACTTACTAGGAGAAAAGTTCCACAAAGGAGTTTGGAATATATGGGGTCGAGCCCACTTGGGAATTTTTTGTGGATGTAGTCAAGGAACAATATTACCCTGTTGGTAACTATGATGACCGATAAATGAAATGGACCACACTATGGCAAGAGAGGGGCCAAACAGTGCCAGAGTTCACAAATAATTTCCATACCTTGTGCACCAAGTTGGATATCAAATACTGTGAGCGGCATATGGTTATGAAATATTGTGGGGCTCTACGTAGGTACATCCAAATCGAAATGGATTTCCTGTACATCTCATCACTGGGAGTTGCCTATCGATATGCTGTCAAAATTGAGCAGAAATTTAGGCACCAGAACAAATGGGATTTTGGGTCTACAAATACGCAACAACCAAAGTATGATAAATATGGCCCTAATAAACATCCTCTTGAAAACTTGTCCAAGCCATAGGAAAACAAGGGTAACAAAAAGACGAAGAAGGACACTAGAAAGTGGTGTGATTTCAACAAATACCCTGGCACAACACTGATGAAAGTCACTCAAAACAATCATTGGTGGTTGAGATCAAATACAAGGAGTCGAACCCTGATTCGTAATCTGATTCAGAAAATAGTGGAAAAAGACAGATCATCGGTGTAGACCCCACTTCTATTGTCACGACCACAACAATTCAACCAGAAGAACCAACAAATTTTGAAGAGGGGGAGCATCTTTTTCATTCACAGATGTGGGTGAAGGGGACCCTGCTACATTTTATTATTGATAAAAGAATCCAGAAGAACCTCATCTCAACATAAGTCGTCAAACAATTTGTATTCTTGACAACACCACACTTGCAGCATCGGGTGGCTTCGTCGGGGACGTGATCTTCGTGTCATCCAACAATGTCGATTTTCATACGACATCCAACCCTTCTAGGATGACATATTATGTGATGTTTCCCTGTCGGATGCATGTGATGTTCTCTTGGGCCAACCATATATGTGGAAGCTCCATTGTATCTATGAGTCTCAACCCTGTAGTTTCATTGTTACTCTGGGGGTCATCTCTACAGGATACCAGAGGTAGTTCCAACTACTGTCCCACCTAAACAGTGCCACAATGTAGTATCTCATACTACAAAATTCATCTTCTTCACAATCTGTTCAAAAGCTTAACAGAAGGACACTACAACCACTACAACCTTGGTCCAAGCACCTTCTATCCAACAAAAGCAATTAGAGAAGCTCGAAGAAAATCGCAAAGATTCCTTCTGCACACAGTCATCTCATGTAGCCAGAATGGTTAAAAAGGTCCAACCCTTCCAACATCAATTTCTCAACAATTTTCCACAAGCCAAGCAACGTAACTTCCCCAACAAGGCAAACAACTCACCATGGTTTAGGTTCAACAAATGCTTCCCCCTCTCCCTCGGGAACTCATCGCAATGGAGACCATTTCTTCCTAAGGACGGAGGATTTATCTAGGTGTATATCGGTGTCCACCCACCTATTCCACTGGCTTGAAAAACAATTTTCCACCTTGCCAGTTTTTCGACAATTTTGAGGGTTTTAAACTTCTAGGGTCGTTTTGAGGCCATAAATAATGTTTTTTGGGGATTTCAGGCCCAGGTGAATTTTAAGTGAATTTGTCTGGGCCAGTTGAAAATAATTCTTCTCGGTTAGACCTTTCTAATGGTTTATCGAGCACCCCAAAGGAAGATCGTATGCAAAAGTTATGCCCCCGATAAGTTGATGTATCAACTACCCCCATCAGGGCCCACAAACCTTTAGGTTTTTCATCTTCCGGGGTTAGGGTTTTGTATTTTCTTTATGTTAAAAATGTATTTGGAGCCTCATTTTAACAATCATCTTCTTGTGAATGTGAGTAACCGTCACATCTCTTCTCATAGATAATCTTCCACCATTCTAGCGAGTCTTTCACTCTGTATTTTTACAGTCTCTATACATTTCTTTCATTAATAGAAATCATGCATTACTATATTTCTCTATTTCTGGAAATATTTATGTGTATTTCATTGTAATATCTTTGTTTTCATTTCGTTCTAAAAAATAATCTGGATCAACTGATGCGGCTCAACAACAATCAAGGAAAGATGAAGAGCAGGACAGAACATTGAGACTGGAACAATTCTCAACCCTCCTCCACAAAGACAATGAAAGGATAAGTGAATAAGAACAAAATAAAAGGGATAAAAATGGAGTGCTTTTAAGTACCTGAATAGATTTGAGGATAAATCTCAAAATAAACCTACAATATCAACAAGAAAAATCCAAACCATTCACCAAATATTGAACACAAGAAATAGTCAAAACCCTTGAGGTAGGGTAACACCATATATTAATCCTTAAGGAAGGATAACACTCCTCAAGAAATTCTTGACACATTCACAATATTATTCACTATTCTCCAATACATTTCTTACACTTCTTTATATAGCATTTTCTATCTTCTAGGAACATTCTAGAGAAGGAATCTTCTAGAAAGCCTATTTATTATATATAACTATTATAGTGGACTTTATTTAATAATATAGTGGACCTAGTCCACCTTACATTGAATGGCCTCCATTAATAATACATAACCACATTCCCATTGGGTACCTTCCTTGGTATATTCCATTCCATCCCCCTTCACTTGCTTCGTCCTCAAAACATGGGAAGAAACCATACAATATGATCGGTTAAGCAATGTAGCCAACTGGTACCAAGTATGACCATTCACAAATCCTAATGGGAGACAAACATGATGTCCAACTGATGTTTGGAAACCCTTATCTTAACCTGCATGATGTTTGTGTTTCCATGGGATTGGTTCTCTAGCCTGATGTATTACTATAGTACTGGTTGGCCTCCACCCCTTGATCAATTTCCTTTTTGGTTATCCCGGTTATCAGAAAATGATCACAACCACTAGGAAACTATTTTATTGGCCAAGACTGAAAAAGGACATAGTTGATTACTTAGCCAAATGTCTAGAATGTCAGCAGGTTAAAGAAGATTATCGACACTAGCAGGGATGTTGCATCCCCTACCAATTCCAGAATGGAAATGAGAAACCATCTCCATGGATTTCATCACAAGGTTACCAAAATCAACCAAACAAAATGACGTCGTCATGGTAGCTATGGACAAACTGACAAAGACTGCTCACTTCATTCCCATCAAATCAACATGAAAGGAAATAGATATTTCCATTATTTTCATGAAAGAAATATTTAAATTGCATGGCATGCCTAAATAAATCATATCCGAGCGAGATACGGAATTTACTTCAAACTTTTGGAAATTTCTATTTGTTGGTTTTGAAACTAAATTGTTATTTAGTACAACCTATCACCCTCAAACTGATAGATAGACAGAGAGGGTAAACCAAGTATTAGAGGACATGTTAAGGATGCATGTAATGCATCAGCCTAAGAAGTGGGAAGACTACCTACCACTGGTAGAATTTTCCTACAATAATGGTTATCAAGAGTCATTGAAGATGAGCCCCTTTGAAGCCCTCTATGGTAGACAGTTCCAAATTCCAATCAGTTAGGATAACCCAATAGATATAATTACAATCAGGCCATACATGCTAAAAGAAATGGAACAACAAGTAATTTAGATAAAACAAAATATTAAAGTGACTTAGGATAGATAGAAAATCTATGCAGACAGAAAAATGACTCCTAGAGAGTTCAAAACAGGGGATCATGTGTATCTCCGAGTTAGAGCCAGGAAAATCTCCTTGAGAATCAGAGCTTGTTGCAAGATGGCACCTAGGTATTGTGGACCCTTTGAAATTTTGGATAGAGTGGGGCCTGTAGCATATAGGCTAGCACTTCCTCCCACAGTGAAGGCACATAATGTTTTCCATGTTTCATTACTAAAGAAATATGTACATGATTCTAATCATATAAATGACTGTCTGTGATTTAGGTGGAACCAGAGGGAGAATTCTTTATAGAACCACAATGCATAATATAAAGGAAGGAAACCCGACTCAGGAATAAAACCATTGCACGGGTCAAGGTGTAATGGAAACACTTTGTTACAGATGAAGCTACATGGGAAATGGAGGATGCCATGAAACATGCATACCCATTTTTGTTTACTTCTTTACATACAGAGCACGTCGGTAGGTAGAACATCAAGGACAATGTTCCTTTAAGGGGAGGGGATTGTCATACCCATGTTTCCCTCAGCTTGTAAATATAACTATAACTTGCCAAAAAACTGTGGCAAACTAAGTATGTGTGAATGTTGGATTTGATGAACCATTTGTTATAAAAGGTAATATATGTATTTTCGTTATTGATTAAACTAGATAGTGTTGCATAATTGTTGAAAGGGGGGTTTTCCAAGATAGATCATGATGCTATGAGAGATGTGGGGAGGAGAACTAGAAATGGTTGAGATGACCCCCACCAAACTAGTACCTCACTGGATTTAATTGCTTAGATCCATAACAGTCCTTTGACCCAGAAATGACTTACCAGTTAGGGTGGTAGTTGGAAAAGTCCTCCTCAAGAGTTGATGAGGAGATGAGGCAGAGTACCCATCTGCAAGGATTCTAGAATTGACCATGAGCTGGGGATTCATACCCATGTAACCTTTTTTAGGAAGGAAATAAAATAGGTAATTTGTGGGTAGATGCAGATCGGCGAGGAAGAAGAGTAGAGAGACCAATTTCCAAGAGTGAGGAGAGCGCTTGCAGCTCTCGAGTTCAAAGGAGAACTGATAAACAAGATTGTTCTAGGTGCAAGAAGTTGTTGGAAACATTTTCAGTCCAATATGATAAATGGGGCTGATGAGTGAGTGTGGAATTACACGTTTATACCCCCTTGCTTGGTACAGAGAAAACTGATAGCCAATATCCTGTGGGAGGAGGAGAGTAACCTCTGTCCCTGAATATCGTGGAGCAAGAACAAATAGTCTCTCTCAGAGAATCATGGTCTAGCTCGGGAGTGGCCAACGATAAATCCATTCAAGAGTAGTTGTGCCTACGTTTGGGTGGAAACAGGCACCCCTTTCAGCAGTCGCTTCACCATTATGGTTTCTGACAAGTATTTTCATACTCTGTGTACTGGAATGTAAATGATGTTTGAATATACATGTTTATGACTAAAACGTGTATTGAATGGTTAAGGTAGAAATTTTTCTTGTTTCTCTGAGAACCCATGCTTTTGAATGTTTTTATGGTTGCCTCATCTTAGCAGCTAGAGAGTTATGGTACGTGGGTCTTCCAGAGAGTCGGGGTAGGGTTAATTGAAATGCTTAAGTCCTGTCGAACTCTCTAACTTACCATTGCAGGAATTCCAAGTTCAAACTCGATGGAAAGGAGGGCCTCTCCTTCAGACCCTTCACTTGTGTGAATGAGGGCTCATGTCCATGGCCTTAACCAATTCATGGCTGAGATATTAGTGTGTAGCTCACGAGAATTTTTGGAGGACCCATATGACCAAGGTCTAGGGACCCTGTGCTAGGCTCGAAAAAAGTTAAGCCTTTCTAGCTTCGGAACTTTGGGAGTTTAGAGATCTAGGGTGTTACGACCTTACCAATTGCCAACCGGCTAAAGGAAACTTGTGTTAGGGTTACCCACGAGGTTGATTGACATCTGGTGATTTCTCTAATCGTGGCAGATAGACATGTCCCACCGTTAAACTTTGACCCACTTACCAATCACGAAGTAACGTGAGTTGCAGATCTGGGGGTACTGTGGAGTCCCCCTGAACATTGGATCTACATAGAGGTAAGTCCGACGTTGAGTAATCCAGGAGAAAAAAGTTGTTATAGCACTAAGTTCCCCGAATGTCGGAGTTATGAATTGATGAAATCCATTGATCTAGGGAGTTTGTTAAGAAACCCTCTTAACCATCCAATAAACCGGTGGAGGGACTCACGTACAGTACTTCGATGAAGTCCTACTTTGGCAAAGCAGAGTGGCCATAATGTCGAAACCTACGAAGGTTTGAGCTACGAAGTAACGAGGACCATAGATCTAGGGACCATTTGGGATCTCCCATGACCATTAGATCTAGTACGTTTTCATCCTAGTGCTGACCTCTCCGAGAGAAAGGAGGAAACAACATCGTGAATCTTCTGAACGTTGAAGTTACAAAGTAACGTAGGCCCTAGATAAAGGGATCTACATGGACGCATCTCAATCGTGATATCTAAGGGTGTCGGAAGGCCATCAACCCAGAATGACATGGCACACTGATGTCACCCAAGGTGACGTGGATCCATGAATGAAGTGACATGTGTCATCGGGATTCATACATTTCGCAAACCCTATATGCCCATTAAAACGTGACACATGTCACCATTGTAGGGGCCACATGTCATCTCTACCTTGCCACATGTCACCCCTGGCACATACTTTCTCGGTCCATCTAGTGGGTGGAGTGCTCAGGACCGACATGTCCTTGCCTTTGCATCTAGTACGTCACCACGTGCGAGGGTGGACCCTTCAAGAGTCTGGGACTTCGGGACTCCAGAGGTTTGGGATGCAATGTCGAGGATAAGCTGAAAGGCCTGAAGGTTGGACCCACATGGAGAGATTTCGGGCTTCTTCAGGAGTTCGGGAATTAGGGACTTTGTAGGACATGTATTCAAGGAGGAAAAAGGGGCGTTTAGCATCAAAGCGTCGAACGTCGAACTCCCCTCTATCTTAGAGGTTAAATGAGGACCATGTCCCGTCGTTGGATTGGACGATGGATGGAATTCACCCATGGATGTAGGAACTTTGAAATGATATGAATGAGGTGGACTCACATGGCCCATGTCTAATAATTCTTGAAGAACTTCAAGAGGCCATAACTTGCAATCTAGAGCTTGGTTTTGAGTTTAGTAGCAGTCATTAGAGAGATACAATTGAGTAGAAGAGGATGGAGGCCTCAGAAAGATTATTTGAGACGATTAAAGTAAGCGAAATTTGGATGCTCCATCCCTAGAAAAGGGTACTTATGGGTCGGGTGTGTTACACTTAGACCACACTGCTCATCACTCTCAACAGTGGGTCACCCCCGATCTAAGACTAAACTCCACACGGGTAAAGGGATTCCTAGGCTAGGTTGAGACAACAAGAAGTTACATAGTCAACAGGAAGGATTCTGTCCCAGGAGCCAACTCACACTAACAATCTACAACCTCTCATTCCCCACATGCATGTCCCACCCAAGGAAGTGTGCCCCTTCTCTACTCAACAGTCCTTCGGCTGCCCCACTTCCCTTCCAGGGCTTTAGCAACAAGCCAGACATGAATTCTCAGAGCACTATAGTTGCAATTGAGATCCTTAAGGAAAATCACTACCCCAACAAACTCTCTCACCTGGAGAGAGTTTCTCACAGGCCTGACAACCTGCTTCTTCAATCCATGGGTCTGAAAACCCACCTCTTCAAACCCACAAGCCTAACAACCTGCTTGTTATGTCCATCTCCTAAGTCAACCATGTACATGCTTAGGTGAAGGAAGCAACCACGCTCAGTCAAGAAACTGTGTTGGCAGTAACAACAAAATAGTTAAGAAACACTACGGGCTCGGGAAAAATACAAATGTGCTATGCTCAACAGGAAATGTACGGGATAGATCAGAGTGCGTGCAGGTTCCAGAGGTGCGTACACAATGTAGAGGTCAACGACGGAGGAAATGGATGGCTGTGTGAGTTCTAAGTGAGAGTGAATGCGTTGGTGAATGGGGAAAGATGGGAAAACATAATATTTTCCCCACATATATTTTCATGTKCCATGATTGACGCATGGCTCTCCTGGAGCTCGTCTCTCTCCACTTGTGATTCATTCACTTCCCATAAGAACTTAGGATAATATGAAATTTATCCTTTCCTTRTTCATTTGGAATAATAATATAATATTCCCTTGGAGTTAAGCTCTCAAGCTTAGCCATTTTTCCTAGTCTCCTAGCCCTCCCTTTCTCTTCCTAGTGGAGCTTAGTCCCCCATACTCTTTTATCATGGTCAGTCTACACGCAACGATGCATTTATATTAATGATATGAGTGTTTACATATAAAAAATTAGGCTCGATGGCCTTTAACATCTAGGCTTTCCAGCCTAATCATCACATAATCCTCCTAGATTATAATCACTTGGCTCACCAACCTATAAAACATGTTTACAAATTATCTAGATCTTGGCCTTGGGGTATTACAATCCCCTCCCATTATTTTTTCACTGTCCTCAGTGCAATACATATATACATTTATCGTCAAAGATTTTCAAAAATCTTTAAAAAGATGCGGGTACTCTGCCTGCATAGCCTTAGTACCCCTTCAAATCCCAAGTTGGATCCTTAGTACCGTACCAGTTCCATTGGACCTTTATTAGATCTATGGCTTGATTCTGGAGCTACTTGATCTTTCAGTCCATTATGCACACCATATGCACTTGAAAAGCGCCTTCTTTCTCCAATTGAATCACATTCCAATCAATAACATGATTAGCATCAGCTATATAATTCTTGAGAAATCACACATGGAATCCATTATGAATAGACATTGATGCAGGTAATGCAAGCATATAATCTACAGGACCAATCCTCTCTAGGATTTCAAATGATCCACAATAATGAGCTTCCAACTTGGAACAATTTCCCAACTTCAAGGAACTTATGTTGGCCTTCAATTTTGGGAATACATGATCACTCACTTTGAATTCCTTGTGAATTATTCCCTTATCAACATATCTTTTCTTCCTGTCTTGAGCAACCTTTAAATTCTACTTTATTTTTGACATCTGCTCTTCCATTTCCCTGAGCAACTCTTTTCCAACCACTACTCTATTTGTTGGGTTGTTCTAGCTTACTGATGTGTTTCACTTTCTACCATAAAGTGCCTCAAATGGACTCATCTTCAAAGATGCTTGGTGTTATCACCATAACAATTTTTCGATGGAATCCAGGTCTCGAGACTTAGCGAAGGGCTAAACAGGTGTAGAAACACGCAAAATTGGAGGTCAGGGCCACATCTAGCGGAATAAGGTCAAATCCAACAAAAGCGCGAGGTTGATGGGACCTGATGGACCACAGATCTCATGCACCATAGATCAACGATCAACGGCCATATCAGGGGGAGAACTAGCACGAAGTTTATTTATTTGGAAGTGGGCCGATGAAAATACCGTGGTTTCTCCTCAAGACCACATGGTGCCACCATATGCATATCAGGGCGAAAAGAGGTCTAACCCAAACCAGTTTGTCTCATCCCCGATATTGGGAAACATATATAAGGGGGGACTCTTGGTGTTATTTTATGATTTCTCAAATCATTTGAATGGTAAAAGTGGTGTGGCCGCTCGAGTCGAAACTAATCTCAACAATGCACCAAATTTGCTCATCTTCTGCTCATTCATAGGTATTTTTCATCATCATCATGGATCCTATCATTTTTTCCATAACAGAGCAAGATTCCCTGCCAAGCGAAGAATCCCTAATTGGTAGGGACTCTGATGTGTTTGACACCATAATAACCATTTCACCTGTCTCTCTGTCCAGAGCTAATTTGTGAGATCATGTAGGGAGACAAATACCCTTTCGTGAAGCATTCCAAGCCTCCATAGTCCCTTATGTCATCGAAGTCGCATTCCCCTTGCCAAAATTCATAATCTAGTGTACGGAACAATACTGACAGGAGGAGAAGGTCATTTTAAATAAGTTAGGGTCAGAGTTCCTGTGTATAATAGATATCTCATCAATTCGATACGCCCTTGGCATACCAGATTCTCCCTCCGCAACATTTGAATCGTTCGAGGAAGAAAAGTTAGTTACAATCTACAGAGAATGTCCCCTCGAGGTCAAAACCCTATTTTTGCAGACAATTGTTAAACCCGAACATTATTCTAAGAGTCTATCCTTGCCTATGCGTGTAAGCGTCATGGTTATCGAAATCCAGTGGGCCTGTTCCATACTCAGTCAGATTCTAGGTTTGGATAATGAAAAATATGTAGTTGAGGTCATTCTAGGTTTTTTGTTAACCTTTTTTCCAGTCAGAGTCTAGTCTGTCAGTCTGTATCAGTTTTGATAAATTCATAGGTGATAATGTACACAAATAGCTAGTGAACTTCCAATCACTAAGGCACTTTAGGTATTACACGTACCTGTTGAAAATGTTGCTGGAAACAAACAAGAGAGGGTCCCGTGAAGTAACATTCATCTCCACGAAATGTAAAAGAATCACATTTCTCAATTTCATAAACAAGACCATGTCTAGAGTTTACAGTTTGATCTTCAACACCAGCCTGCCAAGAGTTCTGAAGGACATGAAAAAATACTTACAACCAAACTCAAAAACAAAGTAGGAGATTGGGTGTTGTTCATGCACTCTACAGTAATTTGCGTATACGGGTGCCAAGAGGCACCTTATCTTCTCCCTATCTTTTTGACACCCATATTTTTTTCCCTGGAGTTCATCAGGCAAAGAATCATCTCAGATACAAAGCATTTCCTGAAAATGCACAAGGCGTCCAACTTGAAATTTCCTTTCATCATAGGACAATTTGTTGTGAATACTAGATCTTGTTTACCTCAAATCCAGGCCAAACTCAAGGAGTTTGAATTTTCACAACTACAAGGGAGAAAATATGATCCACATCAGGTCATATCTAACATAAGATTGATGAGCAAACAGGGCCCTTATGAACATGAGTATATGGAAGGTTTTGACAAATTGGCTAATTTGGAAAACTGTGTTGATATGGAAGCCACCTTGCAGCTTGCTTAGGCACATCAAGTGGGGCCAACCCTACAACAGACTCAGACACAACAAACCCCTCATAAGCTATTAGTCTAGGTTCCCAAATTAACTGTCTACACCAAAAGACGCAGTTTGGAGGCCCTAGGCACTAATAGTTAGAAGAATGCTCCCAAGAAGAAAAGATCAAGAAATCCCCACAGATCATAGATATGGAGGAAGAAGAGCCTAAGGAAAAAGTGAGTATGGATATGGTGGAGAGTGGCACCAACAAGGAGGAAGCTAGTAAAAGAAGCATGCCCCAAAGTGAAATCAGCTCAAGAGCTTTCAGCAGCAAGAAACACATTTTTGATAAAGCACCTGGAGCAGTCTACCAATCTAAAGAAGATTTAGCAAAAAAATATGTTGTGAAAGGAATCTTGGCCATGAGTGAAATAAGGGAGTTGATACCCGAGGTAGAAAATATTTCTCAACATAGGTATTCTCTTTTCTCAGTCAAAGATATAGAGAAGAAGACACTCAACATAGAAATTGCAGATGATGATAAAGTGTCTGAGGTCAAGCTACATTATGAAAACATCAGTGCCCTAGACAAGGTGAAATTCCATAGAAACACCAGTGACATGTTGTGTTCGGACTACCTGGGTCTGAGCTTGAAGGTTTCAAGGTTGAAAACTCATGCACTTAAGCTGGAGGGACAGTTGAGACAAGAGAAAGCATCCTACAAAGCTTGGCAAACTCAAGTCAAGATATTAGAATCTGAAGGCCCTCAGGGGGTGAAAGATTCTTTAGAAGAGAAAGACAAGATGATTCAAAGCATTAAGAAAAGGCTAAAGATGTCTGCAATAGAGCATCCACAAACAACAGAACTAGTTGCTCTAGAACAAGAGAAAGAGACATTTCGACAAGAAGCATTGAATTACAAGGCCAAAGTTTTGCAGCTGGAAAAGGAAAGGGTGAATTGGTTACAAGGATAGACAAGAGCATCAAACATGGCTATTGTTGCACCTTCTACTTTAGGGATTGCGAAAACCACTGATGGATTGGTTCAGGATATGTCCCAAGTCAACCTGAAAGAAAAAGAAATCAGGAGCCTTAACGGAGACATAGAAAGGTTGCAACAAGAAGTGAGAATAAAGGATGAAAAGATGGCCCAGTTCCAAAAAGAAAATCAAGATTTACAGGAAAGGGTAGACAAGTTGAAGACAATATTGAAAGGCAAAGGATTGTTGCAAGGGGCCAAACACGTCATCTGGGACTCTATTGTTGTTGAAGTTGCTAATTTTGGGGTATACTTAAATTTCATCGATGACAAAGATAGCATGGCCATCAAAGCTAGAAGAAGATGCATTATTGTGAGTGAAACACTAGCAAAGAAACCCTCAGAGTGGGCCCTGAATGCCATAAATCTGCTGAATTCCATTCCCATTGTTGAACTTCATACTATTGGGGTCAAAGACAGGACCACATTGATCATTTGGGCCAGAAGATTCATTGCCAAGCATAACTTGTTAAATCACTCCAAACCAAGGCCATGCAGATGGAGAAGAGCATACAGGAATTCAAATATCTGTTTGAAGAATTGTTTATTAAAGGTCTCCCACCATTTTGGGATGGAAAATCGAAATTATATGATCAACAACAATGCAACTCTCTCCTTGCCCAATGCAGAATGGATCATTCCAAGTTTCAAGGCCTAGAGGAAAACTTGAAAGGACCAAATCTGGTGGAATATTTGACCACAAACTTTGAAATCTTAAAGCAGTTCAAGACAACAAAGATCGGGTTGTCGACTATGACTTATGCCACTTGCACCGACCTAGATATCCTGATAAAGGAAATGATGGATTATGACCTCCCTTTTGACTTACAGTGGAAAGAGATCGTGCATCTAGGCAAGACAAAATGCAATTTTCCAGGGACTAGCAAATAGCCTCCAACTGTCACCAGATCGGCGAGTTCGACACAAGGCCGAAGCAGGACAGATGGTGAAGAAAAAAGCCAAACAATCAGAAAAATTAGTCGTTAGTTTATGAAACATTTTTGTTTAATCATTGTAAATCGGTTAACATACCAAGACTTTCAGTTGAAATTATTGTAGTCGATTTTAGAAGCTGAAACATTTCAGTTCAACCATTGTAATCGAATTGTATAAATGCTAGAATTTCCAAATGAATTAATGTTGGCAGAAGTGCAAGGGCACAAATTCTGGTTGTTCTGAACTCCATTGTAATTTTCTGGAGCTAAATTGAATACACATGCATAAGCTTTTGAATTCTCTGTGAAAGGATTCTAATGGTGGTGATATGATTTTTGTCTCCTTTCATTGTATGTATTTAGACTTGTGTTATTTAATTCCATTTACATTCTTTTCTGTTTAAATTGGAGAGTCAAAGGCCCATAATTCATCTTGTGATGCTCTCGGCTTAAGCAATTTAAATTGTGTAATTTTCTTCCTAGCTAATTCAAAATTCATTTCAGTAATGCTCTAATGCAGTTATTTGTTTTCTTTTTCCTCTTACACTTTGATTAAATTGAATTTACAACTCAGATCCATTGCCTCATTTAACCTTTATCCTCTAGAGAGTTCTACCGACCAGCCATTATTTTCATTCACTTTCAGAATTTTGACTCCATAGCCCTGAGTGACCCTCCCCTTCCTTGCTAGAAACTTTATAAAACCCCCCAAAACAAACTAAACCTAGCCATTGATTACCAAAGAATATCAAGTGACACGAGAGAGCTCTCTTTGAGCTGAGAAGGCTAGTGCCCAACTCTAAAGCTATTTGAAATAGTTACCTCTGTCGTTTTTCTTTCAGCCAGAAAAAATTTACAGAGTGCTAACATTCTGGCGCCGTTGTCGGGGAATGAAAGAGAGATCTTCCCTGGGAGAAGAACGACTTAAAGTTTTAGTTTTGATCCCTGAGGGTGACAGTGGATCAAATACCTTATTGGATGAGATTATTTTTTCCCTGGCGACTCTGTTACCAAGAGACCAGTTGCACCAAGCAGTGTGAGCTAGAAATCCTGGCTCCCAAGAGAATTCACACCAGGAGAAACCCAGACTGAGAAGCTTCAATCCATGTATCTGACCCTGAGAAGCTTGTTCATAAGAGAAAATAAAAGAAAGTAACCCCAGTGTTGCATTTAGACCGATATCTGTCTTTACCCAAGGATGGAGTAACAAGCATCGAAGACCTTGAATTTGATGTAAAATTTGAGCAAACTTTGTTGAGAACTAAATTTGAATCTTGTTTGAGCGAGGTCATCTTTGATGAAAAGAGATTCCAATATTTGATTTTAGTTGCATCTGCGAAGCCTATAGTGATTCACACTCAGAACCAACAACCACTTCAACCCCTCAGAATAGTCATGGTAGCTAGATTTTCTCCTCTCGTACTGCCTACTCAGTTACATGATCTACCTCGAGAGTATAATCTAAGGATCAAACTGTATGATGTTGAAGGTAGTGTGTCAAGTGAGAAACATCTAGACTGGTTCAATGACCTTGTAGACTTGGAAGAAGTGGATTTTGAAGATGCAAAAATGAGACTGTTTGCACAAAGCCTTGCAGGAGAAGTGAGGAAGTGGTTGTTGACGATTAAAATCGCAACAACGTTTTGCTCACAAAGTGTTGCTAAAGCCTATTATTATAAAAGCTAAATAATACTAGTAGGTGGGGCTCCCTTATAGATTGGAGATAATATTTGGCTCTTATTTGATGTTTGTGCCATTGTTCGACACTTCTTACATGGTTGATGAGATCTTGTTGGCGATGGATTGGGCTTATCATGTGTTGGTTCTATGTGTGACAAGTGAATGTTGGGTAAGGCATCTTATGTTTTGTTCTGAGCACTAATCGCATGTTACAATTTCCTATGTTATCCATTGCTACTATTGCTATCTGTTCCTGGACTTGTCACTTTGACACCTGCACAACATACATGTTAGTAATAAAACTAAAGATCAGTGGGAAAAAGGAAAAATCAATATAAACAAATGCAAAGGGAAGGAATTAAACTATGCTACATACTACTCTACATGCATTTTAAATGGGCATTGTTAGCCCTAGCAATAAGCAAATAATTATGCGATTTGATTGAGTTATATGAAGTGGTGATTTATGTTATGGAATAAGTTTGATATGGGTCGCGCTATTGGTTTAGTGTGTGATGGTTTCGATACATGGCTTAATTAATTGAGTTAATGGGAAGCTTGCTGGCCTATACTAAGGAATTAATGGACTGGGAGGGAGGAGACGTGCATTTACTGCACGCCACCCTTACTCCTTCCACTGGCCACCACCCTTACTCCTTCCATGCAATGATTACAAATCCCAATCTTGTTCAATCTTCACATTTCTGTCAAATTCCTCAATGTAAGCGCTCCAAAAGCAATGGAAACTCTACTCTTTTTCCTGGACTAATGCTGGTGCACAACTTAGACATTCACATTAAGTTACACATCTCTTTGTTTTGAAGATGGTATCTAAAGTATAGGGAATACAATAATAGATTCTTAACTTAAATTTCATGTTAGTTGTTTTGATATTTTCATTTTATG
>JZKD02S1880530.1:932497-971825 GCA_000966675.3 Picea glauca | reverse complement strand
AGGGTACAATCTGTGTTTGCATGGATTTTATGGACTTGAATAAGGCATGTCCTAAAGACAACTTCTCGACACCATTCATTGATCAGATCTTGGATGAGTGTGTGGGGAGCAAGATATTCTTGTTTATGGATGGTTTTTTCTGGCTACAACCAAATTAAAATTCGTCTAGAAGACCAACACAAGACGGACTTCATATGTCCTTGGGGTACTTTTGCTTACAGGAAAATGTCGTTTGGTCTTAAAAATGCTAGTGAAATATTCTAGCGGGCCATGATGTTTTTCTTTCATCACTTGAAGCACATAGTGGAGGAATACTTAGATGATCTCATGACTTACTCGCACAAGAGGGCCCAACATCTCTTAAACCTCTGCTTAGTTTTTGAACAGTGTCGTTTCTATAGGATCTAATTGAATCCGCACAAGTGTATTTTTTGTGTGACCTCTGTAATCTTTTGGGATTCATCTTTTCAAAAAAAGGGATCACGGTTGACCCCTTGAAGGTTGAGGCAATAACTCGATTTCCTCCCCCGCATAATTTTATAAAAATTCAGAGCCTACAAGGAAAGGAAAATTTCCTTAGGCATTTTGTCTCGAACTATGCTAACATAACAAAGGGATTTATGCGCATTTTGAAGAAAGGGGTCCCGTTCTATTGGGACGAAGCTACACAATGTTATTTCCATGATTTGAAGAAGGCATTGGTTTCGAATTCATTGTTTATTCCCCCTAATTACAATCGAGACTACTTGTTGTATCTGGCAGCAACCAAGTATTCGATTGGCATGGTTATAGTTCAGGAGGATGACGAGCTCCAAGATCATGTCATCTATTACTTGAGTCACACTCTCATGGGTCCTAAACTTATATACTTGCATGTAGAAAATTTGGAATCAGTAGCCTTTCATGTTGTCCATCGGCTATGACATTACATTTTATTACGTACGACAACCGTCATCGTTGTGGTCAATCCATTTCAATATGTTTTGACTAGGATAATTATTGGTGGGAAATACAACAAGTGGATTGTTTTACTTGAAGAGTTCGACTTGGACTTTGCATTTGCAAAATCTAAGAAGTATTTAGTCTTCGTTGAGATGATGTCAGAGTTTCTGGTAGAGAGCAAGGAAGGTTATACGACAGACTCATTTACGGATGAGCACATTTTCCTCATCTCTTCATCTGATCCATGGTATGGGGATATCATTATATATCTTGAAACTTTTAAGTTTCTTCCTAACTACTCGAGAGACGAGTGGTGATGGATCCATCATATGGCGAAAAACTACATCATTATCGTTGAAAATTTGTATCGATAAGGAGTGGAATCGATCCTTTATCACTACTTAAATCTTAAATAAACGAAGGTTGTTTTGAATGACTACCATAGTGGAACATGTGGTGGTCACTTGTCTGGGTTGGAAACAACCCAAAAAAAATTGTGTGCAAGATAATTTTTTCCTACAATCTTTAAATATTGTGTTGAAGCAGTTAAGAAGTGTCATCCATGCCAATTTTTCACTAATAAAATATGTTCACATACTACTCCAATGTTTCTCATCATCACTATTGGCCCCTTCACCAAGTGGGGGAGGTTTATTTTATGACATGCCACCTGGGTTGGGCTAGGGGGCATCGTTACATCATTGTGGACTTCAACTACTTACTAAGTGGACCGAGGCTATGCTAACATTTTCTAATGAAGGGGAGACAACATCACTATTCATATTCAATCAGGTCATAGCTTGGTTCGGAGTTTTGAGAGAGATTGTCACTGACCATGGCAGTCACTTTCAAAACCGCATGATGTCAGAGTTAGTATCAAAACTGGGATTTAGGAAGGAACATTTGTCTCCTTAGTATCCCAAGGATAATGGTCAAGTTGAAGCCATCAACAAGTCATTAAAAATGATACTAAGAAGAAAGGTTATTTCAACTCGAACAAACTGACACTTAATGATTTACCTGACCTTATGGGCTTACCAGACCTCAGTCAAAACTTCCACTGGATTCTCACCTTTCCAACTCATTCATGGAGTGGAAGCAATTTTTCCTATTAAATTTGAAGTTCCTTCAATCAAAATAGCAGTCAAGCTCCTTCCAAACATGACTAATCTTGAATAGTATTTAGTTTGCCTTGAACACCTAGACGAGCAATGTTGAGATACAACTTTAGCAAACGAAGTGCCTAAGAAATGAGTCAAGTCCCAATACGATAAGTGTGTCCATCCCAATATGTTCTCCTAGGGAGATCTTGTGTTGGTCTATGACCAGGACAAGGATGCCTTAGGGGAAGGAAAGTTCAACCCCATGTGGTTTGGCCCTTATGTCGTGCGATGGTTTTAGAGAAAGGATCTTATGAGCTCGTGGATTTTGAAGGAAATGTGTTTTCTGAGCCCAAAAATGGGCTCTACCTGAAGAAGTACTAGGATTAGGCTTGAGGGCTTAAGCATTAGCGCTCTTGTATTTTTATTGTTTATATTGAACATAGCTTTGTTTACGTATTTAGTCATTTTGTTGTGTTAGTGATTGATGTTCCTTTGTTGTGTTGCAGATGCCTGAGGATTTATTGATTTACTTTGGATTTGTGGATGGTGCCAGTCGCCATATCTAGCATCTGTTTCTTGGGTGATCTATTCACTTTCTGGTTATCTAGTGTCCATTGGAGGTTTATGTCTCGGGGAAACTACTAACAACGTTTTCGAGTATAGAGCAATTATCGAGCTTTATGAGATGAATTTTCAAGTGGAATTAATCACCTCCAAGTTTTCATGGATTCACAATTGGTTGTTTCACAGTTGAATGGGGTGTATCGAGTTCGAGATCTGGTGTTATTACAATTTTTCCTTAGGGAAAGTCTTCTGGAATGTTCTTTTGAGTTCATTACTTACAAGTATGTTCCTAAGAGAGATAATGAGTTAGCTAATCCTTATGCTAATTATGTGTTAGATTGGAATTTATATCATCAGTAAACTAAAGCACACACAAGCATATGTGAATATACACTTTTGCAAGTAAAATACAAAATGGATATAACGCACAAAAAATAATACATATATACATATATATATATATATATATATATCAAAATGAGATCCATCAAGTACAAATGTTTGGACCTCCTAACCCCCAATGGTCATACAATGTTATTCAAGTAAAAAAATTGCGCTATGAGCACACAATATGCCTAGGCTTGAGGACGATGCATCCTATCATAAAAAACTATGGTGTTTTCCAAACGCCGGAACAATCGGACCCATGGTCTGGGTACTCCCACGACATGTTGCAGCATGTGTACAGGGAGGTCTTTGATGTTAGCCATAGGAACAGTGAGCATGAGGGACTCAAATTTTTGGCCCACACTACGCAAAGTACTCACTACATCATCGCTCAATCCTGCCTCCTCTCTACCTCGTCAGCTATGTTGTGGGATATTACCCGGTCTTACGGGTGCTCTATGTGCATAAAAGTAAGGTACTTGTTAGTATGTTCGATCTCACAAAAATATATAAATAGTTATATTTTCAAAAAATTAAAAATTAAACAACACAAAATGAAAGGTTACCTATGTCTTGTAGCTCGTCTCTGATGGGGATGATGACATATTTATCATTGGTGAATTCAAGGCCTGCATATGGGTAGTCCTCGATGAAGGGAGTTTGTCTCTCCCACCAGCCAAAGAAGTCATCATCAAAGGGGTTGGACATTTTTCCACCTCCTAAGAGAGATATGAGCTCGGTCCATTAGACCATGGTTGGCCATGGTCGTAAGTGTCCTTGTATCTGTGTTTGAGGGATCATCATGGGAACCCACTCGAAGAATAATGTGCATAAGACACTACCAAAGAAAAAATTATTTTCCTTCCTGAGCTTGGATTCTGTCAACCATGATTTCATGTTGTTAAACATAGTAGTGCTCTAGGCATACATAGTAGGGTATAGGCATTCAACCCCATAATGCGTTTGCACCCATGATGCCAAATGTAAAGAGTTGTATCCCACGATCCAAACAAGAGTGTATAAGATGGCTCAGAGACTCGAGTTTTTTATTTGTTTGATTGGCACTTGAAAGCCGCTCTTCTCAATGTCACTCTTATGTGTTTATTTTGTGTTAAGAAACCCTTGTAACATGTTGTGATTTCCATTACAATGAGCCTTGCTTCATTTTTTATAGAGTAATGTGAGGTTTCAACTCTCTTATTTATATTGTGATTATATTATCCTACATGATTCTTAATAATGGTTCCTAGAGTCATAACTAGGATGGGACTTCAATCCTTTTTCAAATTTAAGTCCTTGAAAACCATTAATTGCATATGAATTTAGCACTTAGAAATATTTTCCACCATAAGAGATTTGTTAATGTGTAACAAAAGTATTTATAATCACTTTAGAAAAAATGAACTATTTTTACTTACATAGAATTCCTTCACACTTTAAAAAGTAATTAATAAAACTAAATAAATTCATACATTCAAACACATATAATTCATACATTCATCGACGTAGAATGCAGAAACAATGAGATTCATAAAAAAACGTGCCATGAAATATATATATATATATATATATATATATATATATATATATATATATATATATTTTCAAAATCACATAATTTAAATATTTTTTAAAATAAGACACATAGTCACCAATATACATAATGACGGCAGTTGCCCTAACATAAAAAACAACCATATGGTGGCCTAGATACAAAATGGAAGTCATTGGTCACTCATTGACCACTTCCACCCTCACCACCCTCAGGAGCATACAGGAAATTGATCTTTCTTCTCTTGCTCGAAGAAGCACCTCAAGTGTTTTTACGCCTAGGTGTGGTTCGTCGCTTCGGAAAATGCATAAAGAAAAAACATTGTTATACATTTTTTTTCCATAATCAATTAAAAGAATTACAAAATGATAATTTGTAATTCAACATAAGGCAACTCACCGCAGATGGTATTGACAATCGTGAGGGTGTTACCCTCCTCCATGACCCTGATCTCTCAGTGATGCCACGCTGCGTCAGTTACAAGGATCAAAATTTAACAAATATTCAAAAAATCAATTCCATTCATAATACATACAAATTTATCATCAACACATTATCTGACTGTGAATATCTTGGGCATCAATGGAGACTCGCTGGAAAGTGGAACACTCAGTTGTATAACCTGCTCCGAGGAAACATCTACGGTGGATGGCACAGATGGAAATGGTGGTGGGGGTGGGTGGCATACGGGTGCATCCAATGTTGATGGATGTAATGTCCTTGATCTAGACCCTTTGTAATTATACATATAGGCTGGTGAGCCGTTGGTACCAATTGTTAATGTAAATGTACATTAAGGCTGGTGAACTATTGTCACTAATTTTTGGTGTTGCACGCACTTGAGAAGTGCAATAGAGATTTGTTATCAAATACAGGTTGTGCACATTTCATATTGTTGTGTGCACCTAGGTAAGTGCACACATTTCACACTGTTACACACACTTGGGTAAGTGCATGGGAATGACCTGGGAGTGTGTGCATAAATGAGTTATATATATGTATATATATATATATGGGTGTGTATGTATTGAGGTCAGAGAGCCTATATGTGATTATGAGGTTGGTGAGTCGAGGCACAGATAGGCCAATGCGCCTATCCATGTAAATGTAATCACAATTATTAATATAATATTACATCATTGCGTCCAGGAAGACTTAGATGAAAAGAGATGGGGGGATGACTCCACCGGAAAAGGGAAAAGGGGACGGGACTTAAGTCTTAGGGGAATATTTTATAATATTTCCAGGAAAGTGTAATGTTGGATAAATATTTTATCCTAAGTTCCTGGGGTAGGGAACAAGTCACCAAGTGGATTAAGCTACTTATGAAGGTGACATATGTCAAGTTGAAGGCATGCAATATATATTGTTGGACTTAGTGTATTTTTGGGATTATGATTATTCAAGTATTTTTCATTATTTACTCTCGTGTGTGTAGAAGGGGGTCGGTCTAGGGAGAGGGAGACTATTACCTTATCTGCATAGAGAAGCTTGTAAGGAGTTGTGGTGTTGTAATCAGAGTTTTACTGTCGAAGAGGGGGATTGTCAGGCCCGTGAGCAGTCTCTCTGGGTGAGATATTGGTTGTTGAGGTAGCAGGTTGTTAGGACCATGTGCATAATCTCTAGGATATATTTTTGCTGAGAATTATTCCCTGGTGCGTAGGGCTTGGAGACTTCATGCCCAACCTGTTGCTAGTAACCCTAGAATGAAAGTAGGGTAACTGAAGGACTATTGAGTAGAGAAGGATCACACTTCCTTGGGTGTGACAGGTGCATGGGGAATGAGGGAATGTAGGATAATTGTAGAATCATGCACCTAGGAATGAGAAATTTTGTTGAGAATCAGACCTTAGCTTGTCACTAGGAACCCTTTTTCCCTGGTGGAGTTAATCATCAACTCGGGAGTGATCTATTGCTGAAATATTATGAGAAACATAGTCTATGGTTGGGAGGAAGTACTTCCAACTACATAATTATTTTGCGTAGTAAAAAGGGAGAATTTCTATCTATCGGCTAAAAGGAAAGACATCAATGTGGTGGGAACATTTTTTGCAAGTGAAACACATTGATGAAAGGAGAGTTACTTGGAGGGAGTTCAAGAGGTATTTCCAAAGAAATACTTAACCAAGTGGTATTGCGACAAGAAAATGAAGGAGTTCTTTGAACTCAATCTTGGGATTATGACGATAGATGAGTATGAAAGAAGATTTTTAGAGTTGCTAAAATATGTCGCATTCATTAATGATGAGAAAGTTAAAACTAAGAGGTACTTGAGTGGTTTTCCCTCATTTATCAGTGATAAGATAAAATACAACGACCCTAAGACATTGGAGGAAATTATACAGTGCACTAAGTGTCTTTATGATTAGCAAAGGGGAAGATCGATTTTCCAAAAGGATTGGGAAGACAAGATGAAAATTAAGGTGGAACAGAGGAAGAAGGGGGACAAGCCACCATTTTTAAGAAATATTGTGCAAGGAAATACAACTCTCATGGAGCCCATAATGTCAGAGACAATGGGGAAAAATCCATGGCAACATTATATTCAATGCGAGAGTTGTGGCGGATATAATATACACAGAGATTTCCCTCAAAGAGGTGATAAAGCGAAGACTTCACATAGTGTACAACAAGTTGCGACAATTGAGGACATGGGCAGAAATGTACCTAGGATTTACACAATGCTAGATAACAAGTAATATAAGTTTCAGTCACACATGATTGAAGTGAAAGGTAAGATTAATGACCAAGCCATTTCTATTTTAATTGACTCAAGAGCTATTCATAGTTATCTAGATCCTAATATGGTGGAAAGATTCCATTTTACGAGAAGAAATCTTGGAAAATCTTGGTTGGTGAAACTAGCTATAGTAGAAAAAAAAAAAATTAATGAGATGGTCAAGGCATCTCCAATGGAAATGAATGGACTGCACACAAAGGTTGATTTGAATATTATACCTTTGGGTTCGTATGATTTGCTTATTGGTATGGATTGGTTGGATGAGCACCATGTTGTCTTGGAATGTTACAATAAGGCATTCACTTGTTTTGATGAGGAAGGGAACTTAAGAACAATTCAAGGAATTCCAAGAGTTGTAACTATCAGAGAAGTTTTAGCCTTGCAATTGAACAAAAGATATAGGAAAGGATGTCAAGTATTTTCACTGCACATGGAAAAGGAACCTAAAGATAAAGTGCCAAGTATTGAAGACTACGCAATGCTAAAAGAGTATGAGGGTGTAATTAAAGAGATATTGGGATTGCCTTTGAACAGATATATTGATTTCTCCATAAATTTGATGTCGGGAGGAGCACCTATATCCAAGACTCCTTATATGATGAGTACGCCAGAGTAGAAGGAGTTGCAGATGAAACTTGAAGAGCTTCTGACGAAGGGGTATATACGCCCAAGTGTGTCACCTTGGGGTGCCCCAGTTTTTTTTGTGAAGAAGAAGGATGGTACGCTGGGACTATGTATCGACTTTAAGAAGTTGCACAAGGTAACAGTAAAGAAAAAGTATCCTTTGCCAAGGATAGATGACCTCTTTGATTAGTCAATGGGCACACATATATTTTCTATGATTGATCTTAGACATGGTTATCACCGAGTGAGAATAAAATAGGAAGACATTGCCAAGATGACCTTCAGAACAAGGTATGGCCATTGAGAGTTTAGAGTGGTGCCATTTGGGGTGTCAAATGCACCATTTGTTTTGATGTGTTTGATGAATGGAGTTTTCAGAAGTTACTTAGATAAGTTTTTCATTGTGTTTTTGAATGACATACTTGTTTATTCAAAGTCTGAAGAGGAGCACAAGTAGCACTTGAGGATAGAACTACAGGTATTGAGGGAGCATCAAATTTATACAAAGTTGAGCAAGTGCTCATTTTATCAGTGACATAATCATTATTTGGGTCATATTATTTCTAAGGAAGGAATAGTTGTGAATCCAAAAAAGATAAAATACATTGAGGAATGAACAACAACAAGAAATGTCATAGAGGTGAGATCCTTTATGGAACTAGTAGGTTATTACATAAGGTTTATTGAAGGATTCTCACATATTTCACATCCAGTTACATCTTTGAAAAAGAAAGGAGCACAATTTGAATGGACTTTAGATTGTGCAAGGAGTTTTCAGCACTTGAAGAGCTTGTTAACAAGTGATCTAATTTTGAGAATTGTTGATCCTGATGAAAAGTTCATTGTGTGAACAAATGCATGCAAGGAAGGGCTCGATGGAGTCCTGAGTCAGAATGGACATGTGGTGTGATATGAATAAATAAATTTGAAAGAGAATGAAAGGATCTATGCTACGCATGACTTGGAATTGGAAGCCATAGTGCATGATTTGAAGATGTTGCGGAACTATCTTATGGGTAAAATATTTGAGCTAAGGACAAACCATAGTGGTCTGAAGTATTTGTTTGGACAACCAAATTTAAATGACAGGAAAAGAAGGTGGTTATAATTCTTCAGTGAGTATGACTTTAACATTAATTATATCAAAGGAAAAGACAACAAGGTGATTGGCGCACTCAACAAGAGGGTGCATGAGATGCATGCTACAACCATTAACATGTATAAATTGGATTTGTGCGAAATCTTATTAGAAGTTTCCAAATCAAATATGTGTTATGTGGACATAAAGGAGAATTTACAACAAGGTATGTCTCAGTAGAAGTTTGAAGATTATGAGCTAATATGGGATGGGATCCTCATGTATAGGTGTAAATTCTATATGTCAAATGATCAGGAGTTGAAGGGCTTGATATTGTCAGAGATGCATAACGTTCCTTATGCTGGACATCCAGGTTACTAGAAGACAATTGTCACAGTCTAGAAGCAATCTTGTTGGCTAGGTATGAAAAAGGAAGTTGTTTATTTTATTGCTAGATGTCTTGAAGTTAGAAAGTCAAGGTTGAGCACAAAAATCCAGCTGGTTTTCTACAACCTTTTCCCATTCTTGAGTGGAAGGGGGAATTTGTGACCACGGAATTCATAACTAAGCTATGTAGGAATTTTAAGAAACATGATTATATTATGGTAGTGGTGGAAAAGATGACTAAAGATGCTCATTTTATTCCAGTGAAGTCAGCGCACAAGGAAACCAACATTGTTGAGATATACATGTGAGAAATTTCTAAGTTGCATGGTGTACCTAAGATAATTGTGTTTGACATAGATTCCAAGTTCACCTCAAAATTTTGGAAAGAGTTATTCAAAGGATTTGGAACAAGTCTGAACTTTAGCACATCATATCACCCTGAGTCAGATGGATAAACAAAGAGATTAAATTGGGTGATTGAAGACATGTTGAGGATATATGTGATGGATAAGCCATCAAAATGGGAAGAATACCTTTCACTTGATAGATTTTTCTTACAACAATGGGTATTAAACATCTTTAAAGATGAGCCCATTTGAAGCATTGTATGGTAGAAGGTGCAACATGCTAGTGAGTTGGGACAACCCAATAGACCATGTAGTAGTTGGGCCAGAGCTGCTTCAAGAAATGGAGGAGCAGATTGTAAAGATCGGGAAGAATTTAAAGGATTCCCAGGATAGGAATAAAAGTTGCACACATAAAGGAAGAACCCACAGAGAGTTTAAAGTGGGCGATCATGTGTTCTTGAAAGTGAATTCTAGACGCAATTTTCTGAAGTTGGGAAAGTGTTCTACGTTAGCAATGCACTATTGTGGGACATTTGAAATCCTTGAAAGGATTGGTCCTATCACATATATGATTGCATTTCCCACATCCTTTTGTATTCATAATGTTTTCCACGTATCATTACTTAAGAAGTGCATACCTGATGCTAATGATATTATTGATTGGAATGTGATTCAGGTGGAGCCAGAAGACGATTTTCAAGTGCGACCGATTTTCATATTGGATGGGAAAATTAAACAACTCTAGAATCGATTCATGGATTTGGTAAAGGTCCAATGAACCTAGTACAATCATGAGGATGAAAATTGGAAACATGAGGATGCTATGCAGGTAGAGTATCTGTATCTTTTTGAAAAGTTTTGAAATTTTGTATGTACATGTGTATATGATGCACTGAGGAAAGTGCATAAATAAGGGGGAGGGGAATGTGATGTCCTTGATTCAGACCCTTTGTAATTGTACATATAGGTTTGTGAGTCATTGGTACCAATTGTTACTGTAAATGTACATTTAGGCTGGTGATTTGTTGGCACTAAGTTTTGGTGTTGTGCGCACCTGAGAAGTGCATGAAGAATTGTTATCAAAGACARGGTGTGCACATTTCATAATGTTSTGTGCACCTAGGTAAGTGCACACATTTCACAGTGTTGCACGCACTTGGGTAMGTGCAYAGGAATGACATGGGAGTGCASGCAAAGATGAGTTATATATGTGTWTATATATGGTTGTGTATGTATTGAGGCCAGGGAGCATATGTGATTATGACCCTGGTGAGTCAAGACAYAGATAGRCCAGTGCACCTATCCATGTAAATGTAATCACARTTATTAATATAATATTACATCGTTRCATGCAAACATACTAAGATGAAAAGAGATGGGGGGATGACCCCACCAGAAAAGRGAAAAGGGGGTGGGACTTAAGTCTTAGGRGAATATTTTATAATATTTCCAAGAAAGTGTAATGTTGGATAATTATTTTATCCTAAGCTCCYGARGTAGGGAATGAGTCRCTAAGTGGCTTAAGCTAATTCYGAAGGTGACAGATATTGAGTTGAAGGCATGMAATAWATWTTGTTGGTGTTAGTGTATTTTTTGGATTATGATTATTCGAGAATTTTTCATTATTCACTCTCRTGTGTGCAGAAAGGGGTTAGTMCATGGAGAGGACAACTATTAMCTTATATGCATAGAGAAGCTTGCAAGGAGTTGTGGTGTTGTAMACCAATTTTTATTTTTGAAGAGGTAGGGTTTTAGGCTCGTGAGAAGTCTCTATGGGTGAGAGATTGGTTGTTGAGGTAGCGGGTTGTCAGGCCTGTGAGCATAATGATCCAGATGGATTTTGGTGGCCTACCACCTATTACAACTGCCTCATTTTGGAATTTTTCTAGTGTGTTGGCTTTTTCCTAGTTTTTGGGTCACTGACTTTCGAGGTCATTTTTTAGGCCCTAAACAACGTTTTTAGGGCTCTCCACAGTCAAACTGTAGACAAATTCAGATTCTGACGACAACATGTGTATTCATCGGATAAACCCTTCCAATGGGCTATCTTGCACCTAAATCTAAGATTGTATTCAAACATTACGACCCTGTGAAGTTGATGTACTAACTTACCCCAACGGGGCCCACATGACTTTTGGCGCTTCATCTCCTAAGGTCGGGTTTTTAGATGTCTAGGGTTTTGGGAATTCTTGTTTATTGTAAAAAGGCCTTCAGAGCCTCATTTTAATCATATTTTTTTGAATGAGCGCAGTCGTCACATCTCTTCACAGAAATAAGCTGCCACCATTCTAGCAAGCTTGTTTTTCATTGCATTTTACAATTTCAGCTTATTTACTTATTGAATAGAAACCAATTTTACTGTATCTCTGTTATTCTGTGTTAAGGATATTTTAATAATCTGTATTCATTTCATCATGCTAATAAAATTCAAATCAATGGTATCAAAGCGGTCTTCTCCTTGTCATTTTTAATGCATGTCTCCAACGCGTGCAGGGTACAAAGAATTGGGTCTTGAGATCGTTTCTCTTGAGGACAAAATATCTCGCACGCCAAAGAAACCTCTCATGGAAGGAGAAAATAAATACAACAGGACAAGATATCCTTTCAAAAAAGTTCTTGAGGAATCCCTCATGCAACAAAGGAACGAGATGATGGATAGTTTCGCACAAATCCTTTGGTGGCTACCAATAGGCGACGCATCTTCCTCGAGTGGAGGCACCGTTCCCTTCAAGGTACAAATAAACTTTGATATTCCTATATTTGAAGGTCAAATAGATGAAAATGTTGTAGACAAGTGGTCGAATCTACTGGAAGGGAATTTTTTTGTCCATAACTTTTCGAATAGAGAAAAAATTACTTTTGCGCTATTCAAAGTCATTCCCCATGTCAAAGATAGGTGGGAAACTTTCTCTGAGAAAAAGGAGACATATGGACCCTCATTATTTATACTCGTGGTCACCTGAAAATCCTTTAGGGATGCTATTAAGGAACAATACTACCCTGTCAGAAGTTATGATGACTTGTATACAAAATGGACCACACTGCGGCAAGAAATAGACCAGGCAGTGCCCGAGTTCACAAATATCTTCCATACCTTGCATATGAAGCTGGGTATAAAATATTATGAGAGAACTCTAGTGCTCAAGTATCACGGTGCTCTGAATTGATACATACAGACCAAAATGGAGTTTCTATACATCTCATCCTTGGGCACGACCTATCGATATGCCATCAAAATCGAGTAGAAGCTCAAACAAAGGACACGACAATTTCAGCCTAGGAACCCCACACAAAAAAAACAAGGAAAGGGTGGCCCCAACCCGCAGAAAAAAGGATAGATAAAATATGGACAACATCAGGACAACCAGTCCAATCTGCAAGCAAAGAAGGACACCAGAAAGACAAAGAAAGATACTGGGAAGTGGTGTGACTTCCATAAGAGCCCCCGGCATAACACTATTGATTGCCGCTCCAACCAGTCACTGGTGGTCGAGGTGAAATACTCTGAATCGGATGCAGGTTCTGAATCTGAGTCAGAACTAGAAAGGGGGAGTCAAATCATTGATGTAGAACCCAGTGCTATCGTTGCCACCACCAAGCTCCAGTCCAGTGAACCAGACGAGCCAGAGGAACGAGAGCGCCGTTTTCATTCACAGATGTGGGTGAAGGGTACCCTGCTCCACTTCATATTTGATAGCGGTAGCCAAAAGAAACTCATCTCAACAGAGGTTTTCAAGTGGCTCTCCCTGCCGACAATGCTGCACCCGTAGCCCTACACCATTGGATGGCTCCACCAATAAAGTGATATCCGCATTAGCAAACAAGGTCGCCTGTCATACGACATCAAGCCCTACAAAGATGAGGTATTATGTGATGTTTCTCCTCTCGAAGTTTGTAATGTTATTTTGGGACAACCATATTTATGGAAGCGTCATGTTGTATATGAGTCTAGGCCTCACAATGTTATTATTACTTTGAAATATAAAATGTATAGGATACCTGAGGCATTCCCACCTAGTGTTATTTCCTTGATCTCTTCCAAGTAATGCAGGGAGGTCATCTCGCAGACGAGGAACTTTGTCTTCTTCATGATTAGATCGCAACCACATCCAGAGCCTCTACAACCAACCTCTCCACACATTAGAAGCAAGTGGATAAGGTTATGGAAGTGTACTCGGATATCTCATCCTCACCTACCGGGGTACCTCTGCACTACCAGGTCAAGCATCCCATCGATCTGACCCCCAGCGCACCGATGCTTAATGGGCCAGTCTACCTTCACTCTCTATTAGAGAATGAGGAGATCAAGTGGCAGATCCAAGAACTGCTCCACAAGGGGCACATCTGTCCCATCTCATCACCTTGTGGAAGCCCAATCGTGTTGGTATAGAAGAAAGATGGAACATGGCGACTCTGCATTGATTACCATGCCCTCAATAAAATCAGAGTTAGAAACCGATACTTGATTCCATGAATCAAGGACCTCCTTGATCAGCTCACGGGGGAAAATAATTCAGTAAGATTGATTTGAAATCTCGCTACCACCAGGTCTCGATAGAACAAACATATGTATGGAAGACCACCTTCAAGTCAAAGGAAGGTATTTTTGAATGGTTGGTCATGCCCTTTGGTTTGAAAAATGCTCCAACCACTTTCATGAGGATGATGTATGATATCCTACGACCATTCACCAATACGTTTTTAGTGGTGTATCTATATGACATCCTCATCTATAGAAAGACTTGGGAGGAACACTTGCAGCATATTTAACAGGTTTTTCACACCCTACGACAACACAAGCTATATGCCAACTTGGAAAAAATATCCTTTAGCATGGAAAGGGTCCATTACTTGGGCTACATCATTGATCAACCTGGCGTACATGTGGATCCAGAAAATATTTGGGTCATCCGTGACTGGCCATCCCTAACCACACTCACTGAGCTTCAGAGATTGTTGGGCCTTGCCAATTTCTACCATAGTTTCGTATTGAGATTCTCCCATATTGCTTGGGCCCTCATCCAAGTAACCAGGGGTGGTGGTAAGGCAAACATTTTGTGGGGTTGATCCCAAAAACAAGCATTCAATGATTTGAAGCAGTGCTTGTGCTCATCCCCAGTACTTTCATTACTGGACCTGCAACAACCTTTGAGATCAAGACAGATGTTTCAAAATATGTTGTGGGCATCGTTCTCACTCAGCATGACCACCCTGTGGCTTATCATAGTGAGACATTATAATATGTTGTCTGTAAGTACCCAAATTACGAAAAAGAAATGTACTCCATTGTGAAGGCCTACTGTCAGTGGAGACATTACATTCTTGGGAAGGAGACAATCATCTAGACTGATCATAAGCCACTGCACTTCATGCAAACACAAGGAAAATTGCAGAATGATCGCCATCAGAAGTGGTCCACATACTTGCAACAATTCCACCTCAACATCAAGTATAAAACAGGAAGTACCAACCAATTCGCAGATTGCCTCAGTCGACCACCATTCATGAAACTCACCACGGTGCTAGACTCTTGCAACCACTAGACCTTTGGATGACCCCAACTCTATGAGACAGACCCAGACTTCTCTACCACCTACCAAATGTTGGGCGCAAACTCAGTTTTCACTAATTTCCATCTTCAAGACGGGTTGTTGTGTCTTCTGGACCATATCTGCATGCCATCAAGTGAGCGAGTGAAGCCAATTTGGGAAGCCCACTATATTCGAGTGGAAGGAAACTTCGTCATCAAAAATACAATGGAAGTGTTGCAAAAACATTTCTAATGGCCAAAACTTTAACAGGATGTCAACAACTATAGCAGGTCCTACATTACCTGCATTATTTCCAAACCGACCACTAAGAAACAAGGCTTGTACACCCCTCCACCTACTCCTGAAAGGCCATGGGAATCCATATCAATGGACTACATTTTGGGTCTCTTATCTACCAAGAGGGGCAATGGTTGTGTTTTTTTGGTTGTTGATCATTTTTCTAAGATGGTGATTCTGACCATCTGCAAGAAGAACATCACAACAGAGGCCACTGCCAAGCTCTTCTTTGAACGAGTCTGGCTACATTTTGGAATCCCTCAAACCATTTTCTTAGATCGAGACAGTCGATTTCTCATCACATTCTAGTCCAGCCTCTCGCCACTATTGGACACAAAAATCACCAAATCCATGACCTTCCACCCCCAGAAAGATGGCCAAACTGAGGTTGTAAATCGAATGATCGTGCATATCCTGCGCATGTAAACTTAAAATAACCCCTCTACATGGAATGAGAGTCTTCCCTATGTTAAACATAGCTACAAATGATCCCTGTATAGCTCAACCCACCACAACCCCTTTCAAGTAGGGTTGGGATTCCAACCATTGGGTCCCATGGATGTTGCACTACCCCTTGCAGCCACCTCGACCGACTCATCCCATGATCCAACTGAAACTGACAAATTCACTTGGTTCATTGAGAGGATCCATCACATCCATCAACGGGATCATGATATTCTACAAAATTCCAATGCCAAGTACAAGAAGCGTCATGATCAACATCGAGTGCCACATAAGTTTCTGGTGGGAGACAAAGTTTGGTTGTACTTGCAGAAATAATGCCTTAAAGGGCCCCATCGAATGCTTCATACAATCTGTTATGGGTCATAAACCATCACCAAGATTTTGAGCTGAACATTCCTCCTTTCCTTGGCCTACACCCAATGTTCAACGTGGATCTCCTTCGGCCTTATTTCCCACCATTATTAGACACCTCAGAGATAATAGAACAGTTGACACCAACAGAGCTCAACCTCGACTGCATACAACATGTATCCAATGATCATATTGTGGAATCACAAGTCAAGGGCACTTTCCAACAAAGTATCCAGCTTTATTGAGTTGTCAAAGTAGGGCAACTCCTCCACCAAGGCAAGTTGCTCACCCGCAGCCAAATTCAGTAGAAATTTTCTCATCTGATGAGGGAAATCAACACAATGGATACCATTGATTACTAAGGGGGAAGGATTGATCTAGATGGATTTCGGTGGCCTCCCACCTATTCCAACTGGCTCATTTTGGCATTTTTCCAGTGTGGCATGTTTTCCTAGTTTTCGGGTCCCTGACTTCCGGAGCCATTTTTTAGGCCATAAACAATGTTTTTAGGGCTCACTATAGTTAGATTGTAAGAAGATTCAGAGTCTGATTAAAACATGTGTATTCCTCGGATAGACCTTTCCAATAGGCTATCGTGCGCCTAAAACAGAGATCGTATGCAAAAGTTACGACCCCGGGAAGTTGATATACTAAATTACCCCAACGAGGTCCACATGACTTTTGGTGCTTCATCTCCTAGGGTTAGGTTTTTGGATGCCTAGGGTTTTTGGCATTCCTGTTTATTGTAAAAGGTCCTTTAGAGCCTCATTGTAATCATCTTCTTGAGAATGAGCACATCTGTCAAGTCTCTTCTCACAGATAAGCCGCCACCATTCCAACAAGCTTGTTTTTCATTACATTTTATAGTTTCAACTTATTTCCTTATTGAATAGAAACCAATTTTATTGTATCTCTGTTATTCTGTGTGAAGCATCGTTTAATAATCTATATTCATTTCGTTATTCTCATAAAATATGGATCACATACTCTCCATGAGAGATTTTTGCTGAGAATTGTTCCCTAGTGCATTGGGCATTAGTCGCAGGGCTCGAAGACTCCCTTTCCATCCTGTTGTTGGTAACTCTTGAAGGGAAGTGAGGTAGTCGAAGTATTTTTGAGCATAGAAGGATCACACTTCCTTGGGTGTGACAAGTCTGTGGGGAATGAGGGAATGTAGGCTAGTTGCAGCAGCAAACACCTAGGATCGAATAATTCTGTTGAGAATCAGACCTTAGCTTATTTCTAGGAACCCTTTTTCCCTGGTGGAGTTAAGTCTCAGCTTAGGGTGACCTGTTGTTGAAAGCTTATGAGAAACATAGTCTATGGCTGGGAGGAACATCTGAGTTATGCACACAGTTGGTGTATTCCATAAAAGATAAGTGTTCTTATGTGCTTGTCATGTATATTGTGTGCTTATTTATCTATGTTTAACATGGGTTAATTCTTGTATGTTATCACATATAAGTAATTTTTATTAATCTGTATTATTCTTCTTGCACATGTAAGTATGGTGCTTATAGCCTGTATTTTTAGCTGTGCATGGATATGAAAAATGTTGATAGTCTTACCTGTTAAGTTAACCTTATGATTTTGGTTATGAGTCTTCAAGAAGAGGATTGAGTGGTTGGGTACATAGGAATATAGATTATGTGCATAAGAGGTCGGAATTTGTGTGTGAGTATAGGGAATTAGACCCCGCGCATAAGGTAAATGTTAGGGACCTAACCTACCTAACCCCTCAAGTAGGTAGAATAACACATTTCCATGCAATAAAGGTCAATATTAATAGGGCCTAGAAATAAGGAGGAATAAGTCAAATGTAAGAATACCTAATAGAAGCTTCCACTTATAGAAGGATCTTCCTCTAGATTGTTCTTTTGGATAGATAGATTTAGTATAAATAAGAGTAGAGGGTATGAGAAGTTTTGTCTTGGATATTATTGTAATAGAGCTCTTCTCCACTGGAGGTTTCCCCCTTGAAGCGACAAGTGAACATTTCTATCATTAATCAAGGTGCTCTTTCTGGTGTTATTCTTGTATTATTATGGTATTTTTCTAGTTATATCATTATTTTTCTACCATTTCTAGCTAAAATATTTTTGTTCTGCATACTATTTTATATATGGAATACTACAAGTGGTATTAGAGCACTTTCCTCAGCAGAAAATTGTGGGTTAATTTTTTTCAGGGTAGAGACGTATTCCGGTGTCTTAAAGCTACAAAGATATGTCGTTACATGCATAAACCCACGGTCGGGGAGTAATACACGTAGGAAATACAATAGGTACTCAAGTGCACATTTGTTGGCCACCCTTGTAACCCATGTTGGTACCCCTTTGAGTGGTAGCGCATCAGACAACACCTATATACGGATCGACCTAGATCTCCATAGATAAACCAATTTGTCGCCTGACTGTTATAGTGCCACCAAGAAAAACACTCAGTAAGATACTCTCTAGTACCTGGGTACTCGGGTAGTATGGCTAAGGGAACGATCTAGCCTCCTTAGTTGGTGCCCTGAGATATTGGGTCGAGTACTACTATTGGAACCTACACGTATATCAGAGAGATATAGCACAGGGAAAACCCTTGTCTATAGAAACCATGAACACCCTACCCCTTGGGATGGAAACAAAAATAAAACAGACAAGATCTATTGCCACACAATTGTTCCTTCTTCATTTTGGTTGAGGATTTACTACACATTTCTTCATGTTAAGAATTTGGGCATTTCGTCACTGCAGTATTATTTAGGACAGAGTATAACTCCGCAGGAGTAAAAAAAGTATAGTGGCCCCACTGGTACACTTATTTGGGACCTATCCCATTGGATTCCCCTTTTCTCCCTGATCGTAGTCATACCTTTCATTTTTAATCCTTTTTTTTTTTCAGTGGACTCGACCCCTTCTCATCTTCCCTATTTTTCCTCCTATTCCATTTTATTTCCCTTCTCTCCCTGATCATCGTGGTACCTATCACTTATAAGTCCTTTTTGTTGTCCCACCCACCCATTTTTCCTTACCCACACTTCCCCTCTCCAAATGGCCACCACTCGCAACCAATACCTGCAAGCTTCTATCAATCAAGCCCAAGACTCCATCCAATATATGACATCTGAGATTGGCTCTACCAATTCTCACCTTGTAAAATTCGAGACCCAATTCCAGCGCAAATTTGACACCATGGAATCCAAATTCATGAACCAATTTAATACCCTCAAGTCTGTTGTTGAACCGCCCTCTGGGTCCTTCCTCCTCGGACCAACCAAATGTTGTTGATTCCTCTCATTCTCTACATTTTCAATCCAACTCATTTCATCATGACCCCCGTCCTCCCTATGTCGAAGTCAATAAATTTGATGGCTTCAATCCTACGGGTTTGGTCACCCAAATTCAACATTGTTTTTCTCTACATGGTATTACTGATGAGTTGGTGAAACTTCGTTGTGTTGTCCTCTATCTAGATCTATAATGATGGAAATGGTGGAAATGGCGTAAAAATTCATGTCAGGGGTATATTTCCTGGACCAAGTTTGTTGCAGAGCTCTATGACCTCTTTGACATTGATACCCACTATCTCGGTTGTTTGACCAAGTTGAAACAATCAGGCACAGTGGAAGACTTTATAACTACTTTTGATCATTTGGCCTTTCTAACCGAGGGCACGTCAGATGCATTCTTTCATGACTTCTTTATCAGTGGCCTAAATGATGAAATCTGATCCCAGGTTCTCATGGCCCACCCTCATACTTGGTTGGAAGCTACTAAACATGCTAAAGAGCCTCAACAAGTTGTTTTTTACCAGAACAAAAAAACCTCTTTTGTTCCTTTCCCTTGACCCACTAATCCTAACCCCCCTGTCACTCCCCTCAAGGTCTAGAAATTAACTAGGGATGAAATGGTTGAACGCCAACTGAAGGGTCTTTGCTATAATTGTGATGAAAAATATTTTCTATGGCACAAGTGTAAGGAACAAAAAAAAATTATGGTCCTTTCTGAAGATGTTCCTAAAGAAGATGTGACAGTTCCACTTGTTGAAGAGCCCTCCCTTCCCGATTCTACCCAAGAGTCCATTGACCCACCTGAAGAACCACTTATTTCCTTGCATTCCCTCACTGGTTTATCTGCTCCACAAAACCTCAAGCTCATTGTCTATATTAAGCATAGGAAGGTCATCATCCTTGTTGATAGTAATAGCACCCAAAATTTTAATAATCGTCGCATTTCCCAGGAAACCAATTGCTATATTTGTGTTATCAATCATTCTGAAATCGCGATAGCCAATGGTGGGTCCATGAAATGTGGTGGACGTTGTGAAAATGTATGTCTTCAAATTGGACATTACCACCTAAAATCTCATATGTTTTTCGTTGATATGGGTGGTTGTGACATTGTGCTAGGTGTTGAATGGTTACGCACTTTGGGTCTCATTCTTATGGATTTTAAGGAATTAACCATGCAATTCCAACATGAGGTGMAAAGGTATCACTTCCAAGGTCTCACAGTTGGTTCTTCTGAKATCATCAGTTCCCATCGGATGGAAAAKATMCTTAAGAAWGGCCACGTCRGTATTATTGTTCAACTCCATTCTATTCAAGCGGTTKAGAYACCCTCTATGCATCATGACCTCCAAKATATTATYTCCAAACACCAAGTTTTTTTTCCACTCCTCGGGGAYTTCCACMTTTTCRTGRTGTTCRTGATCATTCCATATGGTCCCCTTGTTCACTGCAKTCTTCCTCCCAATGTCYGCCCTTATCATCATCMTGTTTCCCAAAAGAATGAAATTGAGAAAATAGTGCAGGAATTGCTCCAAGCGAGTGTTATCCACCCTAATACCARCCCTTATTCTTCTATTGTGRTCATGGTACTTAAGAAAGAAGGTATTTGGTGCATGTGTCATGAMTTTCATGCCCTCARTAAAATCACCATCAAGGARAAGTTTCCCATTCTCGTCATTRATGATCTCTTGGATGAGTTGAGTGGTGCTCAATACTTCACTAAACTTGATCTACGTTCTGGATACCACCAGATACGTATGCAATATTTTGACATCCCCAAGACAACCTTTCAAACTCATGAGGGTCACTATGAGTTCTTGGTCATGCCCTTTGGCCTGTGTAATTCCCCCTCCACCTTCCAAAGTCTCATGAATCATGTCTTTTGTCCTTTTCTCCATCGTTTTGTCTTAGTTTTCTTTGATATTATTCTCATCTATAGTAAAACTTGGCAATCCCATCTTTCCCATGTCGATCAATTTCTCCATCTACTCTCTCAGCATCAACATTTCCTCAAACACTCTAGATGTGCCTTTGGCGCCTCAGAAATCGAGTACTTGGGTCATCTTGTTGGCAAGTATTGTGTTCGGGTGGATCCTAAGAAGATTGAAGCAATGCAGGATTGGTCATGCCCAAAGACTATCAAAAGATTACGTGGCTTTATGGGTTTAACATGTTATTATCACAAGTTTGTTCATAATTATGGAAATATTGCAGCGCCTCTCACTACTCTCCTTAAAAAGAATTCTTTCACTTGGACTCTCGCAGTTGATCATGCCTTTCAAGCATTGAAGGTGACTATGTGCACTACTCTAGTCTTGTCCCTTCATGATTTCACAAAGACCTTTGTTCTAGAATGTGATGCCTCCAAGAGAGGAATTGGAGCAGTCCTTATGAAATAGGGCAGACCTTTGGCCTTTACCAGCAAACAATTTTCATAACGTTATTTGGGCCAAGCAATCTATGAAAAGGAAATGTTGGCCATTCTGCATGCAGTGGATCTCTAGCCCCTTATCTCTCGAGGCAATGCTTCCAAATTAAGACATATCATCAAAGCCTCAAGTGTTTTCTAGAGCAATGAACTTTGTCTCCAGAGAAACAAAAATGGGTAACTAAGATCTTTGGATATGATTATGAGATCATTTACAAGAAAGGAAAATAAAATGTGGTTTTTGATGCTCTTTCTCAAAAAATATGAAGATGAAGGATCCATTTTCTCCCTATCCTTCATTGTACCAGATTGGCTCCAAGATGTTCACCATGAATGGCTACAAGATGTTCACCATGAATGGATACAAGATCCTAAAATTGTGCATTTGATCCAACAATTGCAAGACAATTCTCCAGTTTCCCCAGGGTGCTCTTGATAGAATGATGAGCTTCGCTACAAAGGTCGTTTGTATTTAAGTAAAAAGTCACAACTTAAATACACGGTGCTTTTTGAGATTCATGCTACACCCACGATTGGGCACTTAGGATTTACCAAAACCTATGATAGGGTCAAATGTTCTTTTTTGGGGGATGGTATGAAAAAGGACGTTCACACTTTTTTGGTAGAATGTGATGTGTGTCAACGTAACAAGGGAGAAACAATAAAATCTCTCGGCACACTCCAACCACTTCCAATTCCACCTACTATTTGGAGGGACATCTCTATGGACTTTATTGTGAGATTACCTAAATCAGGCAATAAGTCAGTCATCATGGTGGTAGTTGATTGTATTTCCAAGTATTCTCATTTATGTGTTCTTCGCCATCCATTTACTGCATCAACTATAGCTCAAATTTTCATGGATCATGTATTCAAGCTTCATGGAATGCCTCATTATATTGTTTTTGATCGAGATCCCACTTTCACCAGCAATTTTTTGCAAGAACTGTTCAGGCTACAGGGCACCCAATTGCATCTCAGCATCGCCTATCATCCCCATATTGATGGTCAAACTGAAGTTGTCAACAAGTGGTTGGAGACTTATTTGAGGTGTTTTGCCTATGAAAGGAAAAATGAATGGTCTCAATGGTTACCATTAGCTAAATGGTGGTACAACAATTCTTACCATACAACTACTCGCATGACTCCTTTTCAAGCATTATATGGACACAATCCACCTTTTGTTCTCTCCTACATGTCAGGGGTCTAGAAGGTTCAGGCGGTTGACCAAACGCTTACAGTTCGAGAAGCTATTCTTCGTACCCTCAAAGAGAATTTGGTCATGGCTCAAAATCGCATGAAGAAACAAGCCGATCAAGGTCGCTCAGAACGTCAATTTTTTGAAGGAGACCAGGTATTTCTTCGAATGAAACCTTATAAACAAACTTTACTCAAGCTCGAACATTGTCAGAAACTGGAGCCCAAATTTTATGGTCCGTATACAGTTCTCAAGCGCATGGGAGAGGTGGTGTATCAGTTAGTTTTTCCTAGTTCTTCTAAGCTCCATCTTGTTTTTCATGTCTCCTTCTTAAAGAAGGTGATTGGAAATAAGTGTCAAACTCAAAACAACCTTCCCGAGTTGGATGAATAAGGCTCCATTTGGTTACAAACACAAGTTTTGGACTAGCATGAGCGTCGTATTTGCCAGCGCACCATCAAGGAAGTGTTAGTCCAGTGGAAAGATACAACTCCAACAGATGCCACATGGGAGCCAACTAACATTTTGAAACAATTTCCTCATCTCAAGCCTTGAGGACAAGGCTGATTTTAAGGGGGGGGCATGTTAGGGACCTAACCTACCTAACCCATCAAGTAGGTAGAATACTATATTTCCATGTAATAAAGGTCAATATTAATAAGGCCTAGCAATAAGGAGGAATAAGTCAAATGTAAGAAGACCTAATAGAATCTTTTGCTTCTAGACAGATCTTCCTCTAGATTTTTCTTTTGGATAGATAGATTTAGTATAAATAAGAGTAGAGGGTATGGGAATTTTTTTCTTGGATATTATTGTAATAGAGCTCTACTCTGTTGGAGTTTTCCCCCTCAAATATGCAAGTGAACATTGTTATCATTAATCAAGGTGCTCTTTCTCGTGTTATTCTAGTATTATTCAGGTATTGTTCTGGTTATATCATTGTTGTTCTACCATTTCTAGCTAAAATATTTATGTTCTGCATACTATTTTATATTTGGAATACTACAAGAAATCAGAATTGGTGTGTGATGCCAAGGTGGTTGTGCGCATGGTTGTGTTGTGTAATCAATATGTTGGTGTGCATAGTTTTTTGAGTTACTTTTGCTGCTTAAAATTGTGATTTAGTATGGCGCAACTCAACTCAATGTTGAGCGCACTACTTCAAGGGATACTGCATAGACTAGTGTTTAGTATAGAATCTGTGTAGTGGATTTTTGGAGTAGCACGACCCAACCTAGGAGGCTGGGAATGTTACATTGTGGCATCAAAGCTAAAGTGAGTTAATATTGGGTGATGTGTGTTAACAACATTTCTGGTAAAGGGGGTTAGAATGCGAAGCAGTGGGTGAAAAACCCATTTACTATAAGCTCAGGGCACAAGTGCGCTTGTGATTAAGCGGCAAGCAAATTTGGACGGCAAAGATTCGCACGCCTGGATCAACGGCGCACATGGGATTCTGGAGCCCCCCCGCCTTTCTACCTTTAAGCGGAGGGGGGGTGTCCAGAATCAAGAGCACACCTCTTCAACGGTCACGATCAGAGTGCCCAGATCAATGGTGCGCAGGGTTATTCCGGACCCCCCCCCGCCTTTCTACCTTTAAGCGGAGGGGGCGGGGTCCGGAATCGAGGACGCATCTCTCCAACGGTTGCGATCAAGAGCCCCCGGATCAACGACGCTCAGGCAATCTGGACATCCTCTATCTTTTTTTGTTTAATCAACGTGGGGCCCCCTTTCTTGTAGTGTCATCTTTCCATCTGTTCTCCACCTGACTGTGCGATGAGGCTCATTCCCTTTAGCCCCTTCCTCGTCCTCTGACATCTATTCATATCCCCTCTTCTGGCCCATGTGGTCCCTTCCCCACCTCATCATCCACTCACCACCTGCCATGTGTCACGTTCCCCTTCCACATTAGCCTCCCATTAAAACTTGCCCATTGTATCTCATCTGTTGTCCCCTTCCGCTTATTTCCTCCTGTCATGTGTCTTCCCCCGTAACCTTTCACACACCTCATCACTTCATATCACACCCTCATAGTTTCGGTGCCACCACTCCCGTTATGCGCCCCATCCTTCGTGTTGGCCTCCTCACCTATTCATCAGGTCATTCAACTAATCCAGGTGGCATTGCGAAGGGTCATCCACGTCGCAAAAGTGTCGAGTTGGCCGGGCCATCCTCAATCCCGATGAAGCCGTTATTGAAGCAGTTGGTGGTGGTTAGACATTGCCTCCGACATAATTGGAAAGTCCGGCGACGAATTAAAGGCACGTCGATTCGCCTATGGAACTGTCAGAAGTTTGATTGTGTCTGCCATAAGTTGCATGATCATTTAGAGATTGCAGGTGCAGATTGTCAGAAGCCATGCAGACGCAAAGCTTTTAATGCAACGTCTCGATTTTTTTGTTGTTGTTGTTTTGAGTATATGAAGGCGTTTTCGCCATTTTTGTATCTATCGATGGTTGAGCAGAGCTCCTGGTTGTAAATCTTTAACGAAGCACTATTATTCTGGTTATGTATGGACTTTTGAGACTTCTTGCCTTATGAATGACAGTTTCTTTCACGTCTCTGTTTACACTGTGTTAGAATAGCTCGAAATTGGAGGATGCAGTCGAGTTGTAGCTGTTATAGGATGATGTAGGTTGGATCAATGTAGTAGTTACGTTGTTTCTAATCAGTTCTTGTGATTTTCCCAGCGCTGAGTGACTTGGAATTGGAGGATCCAGTCAAGTCCCCTTTCAGTTTCTTGAGACCCTGAACCAAGAGGATCTTGCATTCAGAGTTTTTCTTCTGCAAACCACTGAAAGCGTGTTGCCCAAAGTCGTTTGTTCATCCTTCTTACCAAGTCTTCCACCTATTCACCTTTTAATCAACCCACTGGCTGAAGTTAGATCAAGACCTCATTTTGTCTTTACATACCAGGCCCAGTCCCTGAGTTAGAGCGATGTCTCCTCGAGTCTTTTACACCATTTGATCATCCCTTTATAAATAAATGGTGACATTAAACTGATGGGTGTCAGGCTCTACTCCTACAAGCAATCCAGGAGTGACTTCCGACGCTAACATTTATGGCGCCGCTGCCGAGGACAAAGTTGAATATTTTCCCCATGATTGAACGACAACAATCCGCTGATTCTGAAGGTGCATCAGATATCAGAACTAGTGATATTTCTACTGTGCACCTGGTAACTCCATTGTGAAGACTCCACTGTGGTGAACCCGTTGGGTTAGTTGTGGCTTCCAGCAGTAGACACACGCGATCCCATCCACAACTACCTCTGGCTATGCTTGAAGAAAATCCGGAGGTGATTATCAGAAAAGGGAAGCCCTCTTAAGGAGAAAGCTTTGCCACTGAATCAGGTATTTCGCCACCTCCTTCTGTAAAAACTCCATTTTCTTATTCTAATCTTCCTAATCATCCCTTCCCTGAGGTTTCCCATTTTCTGAATTTCAGGAGTGTTCGTGCTGAGTTTTCTCCTCCTGGTCTGGCATCAGAAGGAGAGATCCTTTTCACTCCCCCCTCCCTGGAAACTGTGCCTCAGCACAGACCTCGGGTCTCAGAAGGTTTTACCACCCCTCCTGTTACTGCACAGAGAGAAACATCTGCTCATTCAAGTCCTTTATCTCTCTCTTTGTTTTCCCCGTTGTCTCCTTCTCCTTCAAGAAGCTATTTTCCGATATCTCTTGTTCACACTCCTTCTCCTCCAGGCTCTCCACTACCTAATATTCCTATGGCTAGTGATAATCCCCCTCTGAATAGAATGGATGCCATAGTCGCTGCCAGATACGCCCCCTTAATCCTACCCCATCCCATGAACCCTCTCCCTGTTGGAGACTACTTGAAATACATGCCCAAGTTCACTGGAGAAGGGGACATAACTGCAGAAGAGCACTTGGCCGCTTTCTACAGTTATGCAGACAACCTAAACATTGAAAATGAATATGTCTAGATGAGAGTCTTCGTCCAGAGCCTGGATGGCGAGGTGAGGAAGTGGTTTAGAGGATTATCCCCTGGATCTATTGCTGGAATCGAAGCCTTGGATAGTGTTTTCCTGAGGCAGTGGGGTGATAGGAAAGATTTCATGTATTACATGATAGAGTTTGGGTCATTGAAGAAAATGGAGGGAGAGTCTGTCTCTGACTTCTCCAAAAGATTCAATAAGATGTATAACAAGATTCCTACAGAGATTAATCCCTCAGAAGCCTCCGCCCAAATTTCTTATGCTGGTGCATTTGACCATGATTTCTGCCTTTTATTAAGAGAAAGAAGAGCCACCTCCTTGGCTCAAATGAAATATGTGTCCATAGAAGTGGAATCCAACATATTAGAAGCTGATAGACTAAGAAATAAGGCTGACGCAGATAGAAGAAATGGAAAGTCCGAAGCCTCAACTTCTGGCCCATCGTTGCCCCGCACTCAAGTGGATGAACTGACTCAGATGATGAAGTTTTTGTCTGAAGAAATGGAGAGACTGAAGGTGGAAAGGAAGCAAATGTACAAGGGCCCCCAGGGCACCGAAATCAAAGGGGTTTTCAGGAGGCCAAATAATGTCGCCCCCCCGACAGTACACAGAGAGAGGGGAAGAGACAGAGAAGACCAGAGAATTCAGGCCCCCTTTCAGAACAATTTTGTGGCCGGAGATGAAAAGGGGAAACAGACGAACTTGATCCTGAAATTCACTGCTTAGAATACACTCCTCCTTTTCCTCATCTCACTCAAGCAGCTTACGAGGAGTCTCTCATGGATAGTCAGCTAAATGAATTAAGCAAGGGAGACAAGGCTAGCAGCGGTCGAGGCAGGTATAACCTGAGATCTGACAAAAGGACAACATCACCTGATATTCCTGAGCAGTCCACTAGAACAGACAAACCTTCTAATGAAGTAGAAGACAGTCACAGAGGTAAGAAGGCTCAACCCCTCTCTCCCATTTTCCACAATCATGTCCCTGAAATAAGAGAAATTCCAAAGCTTACATCTTCTTTTAATTTTGAGCATGAGATTCAAAAAATCAGAATCCCTGTGCCCCTCACCGAGCTAATTAAACATGAAGAATTTAAAAAATGCTTCTCTGAGCTTTTGCAGTATGAAGCCTCATGCCTTCCCACAGACTCCATAAACCTCCAAGATGAAAAGCCAACAGTTGTCCTAGGCCCCATGGTAGAAGATAGGGATGACTCATCCCCCCCTTTCTACACGTCCCTGAACATACATGATAAAGTACTGCACAACTGCTTGATGGATTCAAAGGCTTCTCACAACCTCATGCCCAAAACCGTCATGGAGGAATTGGGGCTAGAGATCACCCGAGCCTATCATGACCTCTATTCTTTTGACACCAGGAGAGTTCAATTTCTTGGGGTTATTAAGGACCTAGTTGTAACCCTGTTTCAACTACCCATGAAAAGTGTGGTCATGGATATTGTAGTGGCCGATCTTCCCCCCAAGTTCGGCATGTTGTTATAAATATCTTGGATAAAACGACTGGGGGGAACCTTGCAGATGGACCTCACATATGCTACTATCCCAGTGTTTGGAGGAGAGCATAGAAGACTATATAGGGAAGCCCAATTGGCCTACATAATCAGTGATGAAGTCAACCCTACCAATCATCCCATCTTTGCCTTGGACACTGATTTAGGCTCCAGTTTACTACAGCTCACCCACGCCCCCGAGCCTCCTCTGAAACTCAGAAAGCAGTCCACTGTTTCACATGAATTTACTCCCTCCATCACCCCAATCTGGAAAAAAAAAAATTGTTGGAGCCTATTCCCGAGAAGGCGCTGGTGCTGGGTTTTTTTTTGTGTCCCCTTCTCAAGAAACCATATCCCTGTCATATAAGCTAGAATTTGAAGCCACCAATAATGTGGTAGAGTATGAAGCTCTTATCCTAGGATTAAGAGCCGCAAGCGAAATGAGAATTCAAGAGGTAGCAGTGTTCGGAGATGCCGAGTTGGTAGTCTAGCAGATCAGAAGCGCTTATCAGGCCAAGCATCCTCGACTCAGGAGTTACAGAAATGAGGTATAGGACCTAATTGACAGTTTCTTCTTAGCGTTTAACATTTCTTTCATCCCAAGAGAGGAGAAAACAGTGGAAGATTCCTTGGATACGTCAACAAGCAATTTCAGAGTACCCTTGCCGCCCATGCTGAGGTATGATGTAGAAGTAAAATACAGGCCCTCCATACCCGACAACGTCAAACATTGGAAGGTGTTTGAGGACGATCTCGAGATCAAAACGTTCCTGGAGACTATCGAAGAATTTTCAGAGATGCATATCGACCAAGATTTTGTCTCTGAAGAAAATCTTGATGGGGGTAAGCTGCTGAGTAAAATAGCAAAGCATGACATTATTCAGCTGCCTAGCAATCACATTCCGAGGGGACTAGTCTCGTTAGAAAGATTGTTCGATGGGAATGATGTGGCAGTAAAGGGTAGAGTTTCAGGTGATGATGCCGACATAGCTGAGTGCAACCTTGGCACCCTGGATAAACCTAAGTTCGTTAAGATGTCAAGGGATTTGACCAGGAAACAGAGGGCCGAATATATTGAGTTGCTAAGAGAGTTTGTTGATGTGTTTGCATGGACCTACGAAGACCTCAAGACATATGAAACATCATTCATTGAACACAAGATCCCACTGAATGAAGAGGCTAAGCCATTTAGGCAGAAGCTAAGACAGATAAATCCCTTGTTGCTGCCTGTCATGGAGAAAGAAGTGAAGAAATTACTAGATGCCCAAATCATTGTCCCCTTGAGATATTCCGATTGGGTGGCCAATTTGGTTCCGGTAAGAAATAAAAGTGGGGAAATCAGACTCTGTGTTGATTTCAGGAACTTGAATAGGAGCTCAAGGAAAGACAATTATCCCCTGCCCAACATGGAACAATACTACAGAAGGTAACCGGTGCATCTAGAATATCCATGATTGATGGCTTCTCTGGTTACAATCAGATATCAGTCATGCTTGAGGACAGAGAGAAGACAACCTTCACCACTCCTTGGGGAACATTCATGTATGCCAAAATTCCTTTCGGACTGATGAATGCAGGAGAAAAATTTCAGCGAGCCATGGACATAGCCTTTATCGGGGAGAAGGACCAGTTCGTGGTAATCTATCTAGATGACATCATGGTCTTCTCCAGGTCAGACAAGGAGCATTGTTTCCACTTGAAGAAGGTTTTCCCGAAATGTCGGAGGTTCGACCTATCTTTAAACCCCAAGAAATCTTTGTTTGCTATGAAGGAGGGGAAGTTATTAGGCCACATAGTGTCAGTAGAGGGAGTAAAGATTGACCCTAGCAGGGTAGAAGCACTTCATACCCTGTCACTTCCCAGATCTAAGAAGGAAGTTCAGGCCTTTTTTGGGAAGATAAATTTTCTAAGGAGGTTTTTCTCAAATTTCGTTGAGTTGGTGAAACACATCACAGCCATGCTCAGGAAGGGAAATGAAGTGAAATGGACTACTAAACCTAGGGAATCTTTTGTCCAAATAAAGAGGGCATTGACTGAGGCACCTGTTCTAATCAGTCCTGATTATTCTAAAGATTTCCTGATTTTTTCTTTTGCTTCTTGTGATACAATAGTAGCGGTCTTGTTGTAGAAAAATGATCAAGGGCAAGAGCAACCTATTTCCTTATTTAGAAAGGCATTGAGAGATGTAGAACTCCAGTATGATATCATGAAGAAGCAGTCTTATGCCTTGGTGAAATCCCTCAAATCTTTCAGAGTCTATGTCTTGCACTAAAAAATCACTACGTACGTTCCTTCTGCCTCTGTGAAGGACATCCTCGTACAGCCTGACATAGACGGGAGAAGAGGTAAATGGATCGCCAAGATCCTAGAGTTCGATCTGGAGATTAAGCACACTAAGTTAATAAAGGGGCAGGGTTTGGCTAAGCTGTTGGTTGAGTACAATTGCAAAACCTTGGGAATTAACTTCATCAATGAGCAAGCTGAGCCATCCAACAAGCATTTCCAGGGTACCTTATCACTAGTAGCATGCGCCTGGTACAAGGATATCTTGTATTTTATGCAAGAATTGAAGCCTCTTGATGGATTGGGAAAAAGTAAGGCCAGATCTTTAAAGCTCAAAGCAGTCAGATATTTCTTCATTGACCAAGCCTTGTACTAGAAGGACCCCCTAGGGGTATTTTTAAGATGTCTGGACCCGCAAGAGGCCCAGAAGGTTATGTTTGATTTCCATAGCAGTCTCTGCGGAGTTCATCATTTCTAGAAGACCACATCTCACAAGATCCTCTGGGTTGGGTACTACTTGCCCACTTTATTTCCTGATGTCTGCAAAGAAATCAGAGCTTGCATCAAATGCCAGAAGTTCTCAGGAAAGCAACAGCTCAGATCTCTGCCATTGAAGCCTGTAGTAGTTTCAACACCCTTTCAACAGTGGGGATTGGACTTCATCGGAGATATTCATCCTCCCTCAAGTGGCCAGCACAGATGGATTCTGACTGCGACAGACTACTTCACCAAATGGATAGAAGATGTCCCCACCAGAAGCACTTCTCACAAAGTGATTATCAGCTTCCTGGAAGATATTGTAGCCAGATTTGGTTGCCCCAGTAGAATTTTCACTGATAATGCCTCCCCCTTTCGGTCTGAACCTCTGGTCAAGTTCTGTGAACAATTTGATATTTCACTGATTCACTCCACTCCCTATAATCCTCATGGAAATGGAATGGCAGAATCCTCCAATAAAAGTTTGATTAAGCTCATTAAGAAATTACTGGAGGACAATAAAAGGGCCTGGGATTCAAAGCTCAAATTTTCTCTATGGGCTGACCGAGTGACAAACAAGAGGTGCCTGGGCATCTCACCTTTCCAACTTGTTTATGGAACATAAGTTGTTTTCCCTACTCAGCTCGCCTTATCTGTGGCAAAATTCCTCCAAGACCTTGAAGGAGAGCCTAACAATATGGTCAGAAGGATTCACCAGATGGTGGAAGTACAATAGATTAGAGAACAGGTCATGAACAGGGCCTACAATCATCAACAGAAGATCAAGTAGGCCTTCGACAGGAAGGGCAGAAAGAAAGAATTCGAGCAGGGTGATCTGGTGCTCAAATGGGATGCACCCAGGCAGGACAGGGGCAAGCACAACAAGTTTGATTCCCTTTGGTTTGGGCCTTTCAAGATCCTTGAAGTATTTTCAAGCAACACTTACAAGTTGCAGGATCTGGAAGGAAGAGAATTTTTTAGTGGCCCAGTAAATGGGCATTTCTTAAAAAAATGTTTTTTGTAAGCCGCAGTCGGCTCTTTTGTTTTTGTAAATATTGTTTTTTTTTTCATCTTAATAAATGACTCCATAGCCCAACAGCAAGGCACTGAATCTGCAAAAGTGTTCTTAGAGCATCACAGGGACGACTCTATCTCCCATGGAGCCTAATGTTAGCAACATTTCTAGTAAAGGGAGTTAGAATGCGAAGCAGTGGGTGAAAAACCCATTTACTATAAGCTCAGGGCACAAGTGCGCTTGTGATTAAGCGGTAAGCAAATTTGGACGACAGAGATTCGCGCTCCCAAATCAACGGCGCACATGGGATTCCGGAGCCCCCCCGCCTTTCTACCTTTAAGCGGAGGGGGGGGGGTCTGGAATCAAGGGCGCACCTCTTCAACGGTCACGATAAGAGCGACCAGATCAACAGCACGCAGGGTGATTCCGGACCCCCCCCCCTGCCTTTCTACCTTTAAGCGGAGGGGGGGGGTCCAGAATTGAGGACGCATCTCTCCAACAGCTGCGATCAAGAGCGCTTGGATCAACGATGCTCAGGCAATCCAGACATCCTCTGTATTTCTACGTTTAATCAACGTGGGGCCCCCTTTCTTGTCATGTCATATTGCCATATGTTCTCCACCTAACCGTGCGATGAGGCTCGTTCCCTTTAGCCCCTTCCTCATCCTCCGACATCTGTTCATCTCCCCTCTTCTGGCCTGTGTGGTCCCTTCCCCACCTCATCATCCACTCACCACCTGCCATGTGTCCCTCTCCCCTTCCACATCAGCCTCCCACTAAAACATGCCCATTGTATCTCATCTCCTATCCCCTTCCGCTTATTTCCTCCCGTCATGTGTCTTCCCCCGTAACCTTTCACACACCTCATCACTTCATATCACACCCTCATAGTTTCGGTGCCACCACTCCCGTTATGCACCCCATCCTTTGCGCTGGCCTCCTCACCTATTCATCAGGCTGTTCAACTAATCCAAGTGGCAGTGCGAAGGGTCATCCACGTCGTAGAAGTTTCGAGTTGGCCGGGCCATCCTCAATCCCGATGAAGCAGTTATTGAAGCAGTTGGTGGTGGTTAGACATCGCCTCCGCCATAAGGGGAAATTTCGGCGATGAATTAAAGGCACGTCGATTCACCTATGGAAATATCAGAAGTTTGATTGCGTCTGCCATAAGTTGCACGATCATTCAGAGATTGCAGGTGCAGATTGTCATAAGCCATGCAGACGCAAATCTTTTAATGACACATCTTGATTTTGTTGTTGTTGTTGTTTTAAGTATATGAAGGCGTTTTCGCCATTTTTGTATCTATCGATGGTTGAGCAGAGCTCCTGGTTGCAAATCTTTAATGAAGCACTGTTATTCTGGTTATGTATGGACTTTTGAGACTTCTTGTCTTATGAATGCCAGTTTCTTTCACGTCTCTGTTTACACTGTGTTAGAACAGCTCGAAATTGGAGGATCTAGTCAAGTTGTAGCTGTTATAGGATGATGTAGGTTGGATCACTGTAGCAGTTACGTTGTTTCTAATCAGTTCTTGTGATTTTCCCAGCACTGAGTGACTTGGAATTGGAGGATCCAGTCAAGTCCCCTTTCAGTTTCTTGAGACCCTGAACCAAGAGGATCTTGCATTCATATTTTTTCTTCTGCAAACCGCTGAAAGCCTGTTGCCCAAAGTCGTTTGTTCATCCTTCTTACCAAGTCTTCCACCTATTCACCTTTTAATCAACCCACTGGCTGAAGTTGGATCAAGACCTCCTTTGTTCTTTACATACCAGGCCCATTCCCTGAGTTAGAGTGATGTCTGCTCGAGTCTTTACCACCATTTGATCATCCCTTTATAAATAAATCATGACATTAAACGGATGGGTGTCGGTCTCTGCTCCTGCAAGCAATCCAGGAGTGACTTCCGACGCTAACAATGTGGCCTAAACTGGGGTGGATGGGGCTGTTAAATTGTGGTATAATATCATGTTGTAAGTGTTGGTAAAGGAAAACGTTAGAAGGTGGTAACGATACTTAGTTGGGAGACTAGGTACATTACAAGGGATGCGATGGAAGAGGTGGTGCAGATGGGTAGCCTACAGGTGTATCCACTGAAGATGCAATGAATAAGAAAGATATTGGGGGTGGGAGGTGTTGAACCCCCATGGTTTGTACAAGTGATGGAATAACACTTGGCCTGGAGATAGGTTACCCAAAATTCATGGTCGACTGCCCAAAAACTGAAGTAGTACTGTAACTAGAGAAAATATCAGCAGCCTGTATACATATTAATAATATTGTTATTAGTATTGAATAGTAAAATACAAGAACATAAATACAAATTTTTTGAGATTTAAACAAGATTTAAATCAACACATGATACAGGTGAGGCAGGTAACTTGTCCATCCCAGGTGGACATTGCTCGACATCGCTTGCCCCTGCAACCTGTAGAAACACAAGAACATTATAAATTTGAGGATGCAAGAAAATAAAGAAATCATTATGGTGAATTTATCAAATGTGACATATACATGTGCATGTAGAACACTGAAAGAGCAGTATTCCTCTACCGTTGCATCGATGATGAAGACAAATACTGATGCATATATCAATGTAGAGGGTCTACTATTTGGGCGTAGCAATTGCAAAACATCATACAATAAAATATTGAAATAAAGACACATAATACTATATAAATATATAAATTTGAAGAACATATAAATGGTTAAGATACTAACCTCTTCCATGAAGCTTTGTTGTACACCATCCTCCGTAGGCCCATAGAAAGTTTGTCTGCAACTAAAGAATCTTTGAGGTTCACATGCACAACTACTATGTCCATGTTCCCTCTCCTCACTCCAATTTTATCTAGGGGTTAAAGGCCCAATCCCTCTATCAATGTTACCTGCAGACACCTCATGTCGAGATAGTGCAACAAAGCTACCACGTTTCACTAGGCTCTGAGTCAAAGATGATTGAGCTACATGTACTTGTTGCAATACCTCTACAGTAGGAGGATGTTGGGCAGAGGAGTTAGGCCTTCACCTAGGGAGATGAGGACCTAACATGGGATAACGCCTAGCATTCTCTCGATCCTGTGCATACCCTCACCCACCTTGTGGAAGTCACCAATGTCAAAGTAGTTAACATGGTGACCCAAAACAAATTCTACCCATAATTTTCTCAAAAAATATAAAATAACCTCCTTGTTATTGCAGGGAGGTACATCAAATACCATAAACCATCTATCCATCCAGTTTTGAAGAATTTATGGGTGGATGCACCAATCAATACAAATTCATTTCTTGGTGACAGATGGTTGTTGTGTAGATCGAGGATCAACAAAAAGGGACATCAGGTCTTTTTTTGTAATTCTGAAGTCTCTAACTTGGTTTCTATCCATTTGAGTCTTGTAATACTCAAACATTTTAGCCCTGTATTAAGAAATAGAAGTTAATTTCCCTTTGGAACTTGCAATGGACCTCGTAATGACATTGAATGAAGTGGCCAATGACTCTCGGCTAGGTTCTCTCATTACCCTTAAATCATTGACAAGTGATCTCAAAGTAGCCAACCCCTCATCAATATTTATGTTTATGTTTGGTGGTTGTGGTGGTTTGGGGTTTTTCTCTCCTTCGTTCTCTGGGTAGTTTTCAATTTCTTTGGGTTCCATTTTAATATTCCAACATGCCTATGGCAGGTTGAGTGGAGGTTCGGGGTTTTCCGAACCTTTGACATCAAGAATGGGCACCCCTTTTTGTGGATGCCCATTCCTGTTGATCCCCTTGCCACTTTTTCCTCCACCAACTTTGTGCACACATGCTCTTGTAAATTTAGTATGCACCTATATTCTTATAGGTGCATTATATTCTTATACTTTTTTCTGAATATGCACAAAGAATGTGATTTTCATTTTATAATAATAATCTATTTTAAGGTCATTGCTAAACGAGACACCAAAGTCCAAGAGTATAAATAAAATAGAAATGGAAATTTATTTTCTTAACATCAATATTTAAATATATATTTTATTTCAAAATTTAGAAAATATTTATTCTAATAAACTCATGATTAATAGATAAGAAAAAACAATTCATTGCCTTAAAATTTGGCATATATATATATATTGTTTTTAGATTTATTATTTTTAGCTTCCTCTTATAAAATAAATGAGGTGTAGCTAAGTCGGGAGGATAACACTATCCCATAACTAGAGTAGCTAGACACAATTGACTACATTCATAAATAGATATATTATTAAACCTGCATTTTATTTAATTTTTGTTTGAGATGTATTATTTTTAGCTTACTGGTATAAAACAAATGAGCTATATAATACTACTACCAAATTTTCCTATATAGCAAATGTTGCCCAAAATTGTTACTATGATTTTTGGATCGTTGAAATATACAAATCGTTACTATGATTTTTGGATTGTTGAAATATACAAATCTAATAGAGTATAGTGGAAATAGTTTGACAAGGAAATTGTGATTACGATGAATAGTATTGAAACAGAGAAATGTGAGATGGATCCTTGAAACATACAAATCTAATAGAGTATAGTGATTGTGATTGTTATGATCAGTACTGAAACAAACAGACAAATCTCATAGAGTATAGTGCAAATAGTTTCACTATGAAAGAAACTTGTGATTGGGATGAATTTTTATTGCAGAAAAGAAGATTTTAATTGTTAATATCAAGATTCATACAAAAAATATTGAAAATAATTAAATAGATCTAGATACAGACGCTCTCCTACTCCACTTCAAAGAAACATAAACAAAATGTGAAGGCACGTTTGGAATAGTAGTCGCCATGTAATCCAATCCTCGTCGTTGCGGAGCCACTAATGTATTTGTTGTGGAGCCACTAATAGTATTCGCATGTAATACAATACTCGCCATTGTGCACACATGATTTGACTTATTCTTTGAGGACACTTACTTGCAAGTGATCCGATTTTGTATATGGTTGTCTTTTTCACTTAAGGATTTAGATGATTATGTTGTTGGATTATGATGTTATGTTATTTTATATCTATGTATAGATGGGTGTTATTGATGGGTTTCTCCTGAGTGTGTAGGACAATCGACATATTGAGGATGTTGATGGCATCAATGGACCTCCTTGGACTTTGGATCGAGTCGGGGAGTGGACTATATATGGTTTGGGTATTTCTATTTATGCATATGTGACATATGATCGGGTATATTATATTGTTGCTTATGGATCATTGACAGTGTTTCATGATGGATGCAGGTTGACGATTACTTGCTAATCAGACTCACATAAGGAGTAAAGGGGCCATGCACAAAAAACATAAATTGAGCGAGAGGTGTGGAAATAGCCCTGCCACAGCCTACTAACACTCCTATCATGGCTTGAATTGTAAGTTAACGATTACCTAGTTTGAGAGATCCACGATGTCGTGAGGGCAGACTGAGACAGATGCTCATGAAGATTCTAAGGGGCACGCAATAAGGCAGAGTCCTTATTCCTTAGAGGCCCTTAGTCTCTCACAAGGTCGCCTGATGGAGTATTGACTCCAAGGGTTGGAAAACTACCAAAATTAGTCAAAGGCGAGTGGCACCCTTGGAGCACATAATGTGTCTTGAAGGGAACGCCACATAATTAAAACTTGAATAAAGGCGAGTGACACCCTTGGAGCACGGAGTGCGTCTTGAAGGGCACGCCATGATCTTTAATAAAGGTGAGTCAATGAACCTAGGTGCCTAGAAAACAATATTTGTTTTGACATGGTCGGACTTAAAACAATTATTAAATGAGTAATTTTTATTAATTATAAAATCTCCTTAAAAATTCTAAGCCTAGTTTAAAAATTTGAACCTAAGTCTAAAGTGGGTAAGAAGACGAAAATTTAGGCTATAAATTTAATAAATGATGGAGAATGAAAAAAAATCAAGTTAGTAATTGAAAGAGTGAAAATTTGTATCTAAAGATTATATTATATAAATGTGTGCAAAAGAATACGAATTTGGAACTAAGATAAGAAAGGAAATAAATATAAAAAGGAATGTGAAAGCATAGAAAGGAATCTAGTCTAGTATAACCAAAGAAATTTCTTAAATTAATCACAACTAAGTTTTAGAAAGAAGTCAGTTATTAAACATGAAATAGAGGGAATAAAGGAACATCTAGGAGTAATTTTATGAGTGATTTTAGGATGGGTGAGGGAAATTGACATTTAATTAAATTAAATAGTGAATTTTTGGTGAAACTAAGGGATCGGGTGACAAGTGTATGGGGGAGAATAATTTCTAGTTAATTTAAAAAAAAATGAATTTAATGTGCAATTGGCAAGTGGACACTAAGAAAAATTCTATAAAAGAAATGACTACGAGGAGGAATAGATCATGACTAGTATGCGTAAATTTATGTTGTTGAAATTTCTTTGACTGGTTTTTCTTGTGAGAGTTGGGATACCCAGCTCGAAAACAAGAGAGTGGTAGCTCGACCTTGCAAGGCGAGCTGGGAGCTAGAGTTTTCTGGTTGTGTTTATGTGTGGCCCCCTTGTGGCTCAGGGGGCTAAGGGAGAAAAAGAGTACCCCCAGTGTTGGCTGGGAGGTACCATTGAGGTATTCACAGTTAGCAAGCGGGGAGAGGGACGAAGTGCAAGTGCGTGAGATCATCATCAACTTCTCGCCTTCGGTTATAGTATATTTATTTAAATTTGTAATCACATTGGATTAATTTGTATAATCTAGTTTTTGTTTTTACCTTGCGTAACTATGTGAGATATTAAGATCAAGAGATAATCTCCTAGATTCTTTTATAAATGCTAGAGGTAGATTCCTAATAATTTCA
>JZKD02S1880530.1:866542-879995 GCA_000966675.3 Picea glauca | reverse complement strand
TATCTCCATTTTATGGCATTTGTGCAAGATAAGAGATGTCTTTTATGTTAAAAGATGTATGCCAAAAGGTGTATAAGTTGCTTCTGTGTTTTCTATTTTGGCATGGTATAATGTTGCCTTCTTATTCTTTTCATTGGGTGAATGTTAGCTATGTTATGGACCTCTGTGATTAACTCTTTCCCTCATAAGAATGAACATAAATCCTATTCTTGCTTGTTGAAAATGGTGGGTTGTCTTGCAACGTCAAGATGGTACTGACAAACAAAATTTAGTGAGTGATATTGCTACCCATGTTGTTCATTTCAAGAAAATATGGTACGATGATAACTTTCTTTAATAAAAAGGGGGGGAAACAGATTTCACTTGTTGGCATCTTCGTTGAATACATTCTTCCCTGATTGATCCATATAAGTTCAATAATTTTTGTGAGGAGTCAAGTGATCACAGGCATTTTCCTTGCATGGTTTAACTTTGCCTTTTATGCTACAGTATGAGTTATAAGTTGAAATATATGTATCCAAACTTTTACCTGCATGAGCAACCTTACCGTCGGTGCAACTTAAGTTCTTCAATATCTTGTTGCTGATTGTATTGGACTACATGTCTATGCTCTTGTTCGCATTATGAGCATTTAAATAATGGAATTGCAAGAGTTGTATGAGCTCTGGTTGGCATTGCCGAAAGTAAAATAATTAATAAAAATGCAATAGAGGGCTACTTCTAGGATTCAATTCCTGTTATCTTGTTGCATAAAGAATTGTGAGCATGATGCCAAGGAGAAAGGTAACAATGAGGGAGATTCTTGTTCCATAAACCTTGTCACTGGTTGTTGTGTAAGGAACTTGATGCAAACCTAAATATTGTAAGGCTTACAAATGAGGGATTACTTGAAGCGGTTGCTTAAGTAAGTTTGGTTACATGCCATAATGCATACGAAGCTAAATAGTGAAAGATATGGTGGTGTTATGGTGAATTCATGGAAATCGCATTTGACGGATGACCCATAAAAATTTAAGGTCCGCAAATCTAAGTGAAACCGGTAATTATATTTCAGCAAACGGGAATTGCAGTTAACTAATTGTACCTTCTTTAAGGTTGGATATCTCGTCGATTAATATTTAAAGGGAGCATTTGGTCTGAGATTTTTCAGTGAGTCTTATTCATGGTTGGCCAACGTCTGGGTCCTTCTTACTTGCGCCTTCCTGGAGGACGCTTGTTCATATAATTTGCGTTGGACAAGGTCGTAATCATCTGATTGTCGGGTCAGTTTGGTCGGTTGCCGGGTGGCGACATAGAGTCACGTGAGTCCGTCCTTCTACACGCTCACACACCTTAACACAAAAAAAAAATAAAAAAAAATCGCACCTGTTAACAGAGTTGTTGTCATAACGAGGAGGACCATTACAACGTACTAGATGCAAAGGCAAGGACAGGTCGGTCCCAATCACTCCACCCACTAGATGGACAGAGAAAGTATGTACCAGGGGTGACACATGGCAAGGTAGAGATGACACATGGCCCCTACAATGGTGACATGTGTAATGTTCGAATGGGCATATAGGGTTAGCGAAATGTATGAATCCCAGTGACACATGTCACGTCATTCATGGGTCCATGTCACCCTGGGTGACATCAATGTGCCAAATCATTATGGACTGATGGCCTTCCGACACCCTTAGATATCATGGTTGAGATGGTCCACGTAAATCCCTTTATCTAGGGCCTATGTTACTTTGTAACTTCGACATTCAGAGGATTCACGATGTTGTTTCCTCCTTGCTCCCTGAGTGGTTAGCGCTAGAATGAGAACGTTCTAGATCTAATGGTCATGGGATATCCCAAAGGGTCCTTAGATCTATGGTCCTCATTACTTCGTAGCTCAAACCTTTGTAGGTTTTGACATTATGTCCACTCCACTCTACCAAAGTAGGACTTCATCGAAGTAATGTACGTGAGTCCCTCCACCGGTTTATTGGATGGTTAAGAGGGTTTCTTAACAAACTCCCTAGATCAATGGATTTCATCAATTCGTAAATCTGACATTCGGGGAACTTGGTGCTATAACAACTTTTTTATCCTGGATTACTCAACGTTGGACTTACCTCGATGTAGATCCAATGTTCAGGGGGACTCCACAATATGCCCAGATATGCGGCTCACGTTACTTCGTGATTGGTAAGTGGGTCAGGGTTTAACGGTGGGACAAGTCTATCTGCCATGGTTAGAGAAATTGCCAGATGTTAGTAAACCTCGTGGGTAACCTTAACACAAGTTTCCTTTAGCCAGTTGGAAATTGGTAAGGTCGTAACACCCTAGATCTCTGAACTCCCAAAGTTCTGAAGCTAGAAAGGCTTAACTTTTTTCGAGCCTAGCGCAGGTTCCCTAGACCTTGGTCATATGGGTCCTCCAAAAATTCTTGTGAGCTACACACTAATATCTTAGCCATGAATTGGTTAATCCCATGGACATGAGCCCTCAGTCACACAAGTGAAGGTTCTAAAGGAGAGGCCCTCCTTTCCATAGAGTTTGCACTTGGAATTCCCGCAATGGTAAGTTAGAGAGTTCAACAGGACTTAAACATTTCAATTAACCCTACCCTGACTCTCTGGAAGACCCACATCCCATAACTCTCTAGCTTCTAAGATGAGGCAACCAGAAGAACATTAAAAAGAATGGGTTCAGAGAGAAACAAGAAACATTTCTACCTTAACCATTCAATACACGTTTTAGTCATAAACATGTATATTCAAACATCATTTACATTCCAGTACACAAATTATGAAAATACTTGTCAGAAACCAGAATCGTGAAGTGACTAATGAAAGGGGTGCATGTTTCCACCCAAACGTAGGCACAACCACTCCTAAATGGATTTACCATTGGCCACTCCCGATCTAGAACATGCTTCTCTGAGAGAGACTATTTGTTCTTGCTCCACGATAATCAGGGACGGAGGTTACTCTCCTCCTCTCAAAGGATCTTGGCTATCAATTTTCTCTGTACCAAGCAAGGGGGTCTAAACATGTACTTCCACGGTCACTCATCAGCCTCATTTATCATATTGGACTAAAAACGTTGCCAACAACTTCTTGCACCTAGAACAATATTGTTTCTCAGTTCTCCTTTGAACTCGAGAGCTGCAAGCACTCTCCTCGCTCTTGGAAATTGGTCTCTCTACTCTGCTTCCTCGCCGATCTGCATCTGCCCACAAATTACCTATTTTATTTCCTTCCTAAACAAGGTTGCATGGGTATGAATCCCCAACTCGTGGTTAATTCTAGAATCCTTGCAAATGGGTACTCTGCCTCATCTACTCATTAACTCTTGAGGAGGACTTTTCCAATTACAACCCTCACTAGTAATTCATTTCCGGGTCAAAGGTTTGTTATGGGTCTAAGCAATTAAATCTAGTGAGGTACTGGTTTGGTGGGGGTCATCTCAACCATTTCTAGTTCCCCTCCCCACATCTCTCATAGCATCATGATCTATCTTGGAAAACCCCCCTTTCAACAATTATGCAACACTATCTAGTTTAATTAATAACAAAAATACATATATTACCTTTTATAACAAATGGTTCATCAAATCCAACATTCACACATACTTAGTTTGCCACAGTATTTTGGCAAGTTATAGTTATATTTACAAGATGGGGGAAACATGGGTACGACAATCCCCTCCCCTTAAAGGAACATTGTCCTCGATGTTCTACCTATCGACATGCTATGTATGTACAGAAGTAAACAAAAATGGGTATGCATGTTTCATGGAATCCTCCATTTCCCATGTAGCTTCATCTGTAACAAAGTGTTTCCATTACACCTTGACCTGTGAAATGGTTTTATTCCTGAGTCGGGTTTCCTTCCTTTATATTATGCATTGTGGTTCTATAAAGAATTCTCCCTCTAGTTCCACCTGAATCACAGACCAATGATTTATATGATTAGAATCATGTCCATATTTCTTTAGTAATGAAACATGGAAAACATTATGTGCCTTCACTGTGGGAGAAAGTGCTAGCCTATATGCTACAAGCCCCACTCTATCCAAAAGTTCAAAGGGTCCACAATACCTAGGTGCCATCTTGCAACAGGCTCCAATTCTCAAGGATATTTTCCTGGCTCTAACTCGGATATACACATGATCCCCTGTTTTGAACTCTCTAGGAGTCATTTTTCTGTCTGCGTAGATTTTCTATCCGCATAAATTTTCTTTCTATCCTAAGTCACTTTAATATTTTGTTTTATGTGAATTACTTGTTGTTCCATTTCTTTCAGCATGTATGGCCCAATTGTAATTATATCTATTGGGTTATCCTAACTGATTGGAATTTTGAACTGTCTACCATAGAGGGCTTCGAAAGGGCTCATCTTCAATGACTCTTGATAACCATTGTTGTAGGAAAATTCTACCAATGGTAGGTAGTCTTCCCATTTCTTAGGTTGATGCATTACATGCATCCTTAACATGTCCTCTAATACTTGGTTTACCATATCTGTTTGTCTATCAGTTTGAGGTTGATAGGTTATACTAAATAGCAATTTAGTTTCAAAACCAACAAATAGAGATTTCCAAAAGTTTGAAGTAAATTCTGTATCTCGCTTGGATATGATTTATTTATGCATGCCATGCAATTTAAATATTTATTTCATGGAAATAATGGAAATATCTATTTCCTTTCATGTTGATTTGACGAGAATGAAGTGAGCAGTCTTTGTCAGTTTGTCCACAGCTACCATGATGGTGTCATTCTGTTTGGTTGATTTTAGTAACCTTGTGATGAAAAACATGGAGATGGTTTCCCATTTCCATTCTGGAATTGGTAGGGGATGCAACATCCCTGCTAGTGTCGGTGCTCTTCCTTAACCTGCTGACATTCTAGAAATTTGGCTAAGTAATCACCTATGTCATTTTTTAGTCCTGGCCAATAAAAAAGTTTCCTAGTGGTTGTGATCATTTTCTGATAACAAGGATAACCAAAAAGGAAATCGATCAAGGGGTGCATGGAGGCCTACCAGCACTATAGTAATACATCAAGCCAGAGAACCAATCCCATGGAAACACATACATCATGCAGATTAAGATAAGTGTTTCCAGACATCAGTTGGACATCATGTTTGTCTCCCATTAAGATTTATGAATGGTCATACTTGGTACTAGTTGGCTACATTGCTTAGCCGATCATATTCTATGGTTTCTTCCCATGTTTCGAGGATGAAGCATGTGAAGGGGGATGGAATGTAATATACTTAGGGAGGTACCCAATGGGAATGTGGTTATGTATTATTAGTGGAGGCCATTCAATGTAAGGTGGACTAGGTCCACTATATTATTAAATAAAGCCCACTGTAATAGTTATATATAATAAATAGGCTTTCTAGAAGATTCCTTCTCTAGAATGTTCCTAGAAGATAGAAAATGCTATATAAATAAGTGTAAGAAATGTATTGGAGCATAGTGAATAATATTGTGAATGTGTCAAGAATTTCTTGAGGAGTGTTATCCTTCCTTAAGGATTAATATATGGTGTTACCCTACCTCAAGGGTTTTGACTATTTCTTGTGTTCAATATTTGGTGAATGGTTTGGATTTTTCTTGTTGATATTGTAGGTTTATTTTGAGATTTATCTTCAAATCTATGCAGGTACTTAAAAGCACTCCATTTTTATCCCTTTTATTTTGTTCTTCTTCACTTATCCTTTCATTGTCTTTGTGGAGGAGGGTTGAGAACTGTTCCAGTCTCAATGTTTTGTCCTGCTCTTCATCTCTCCTTGATTGTTGTTGAGCCGCATCAGTTGATCTAGATTATTTTTTAGAACGAAATGAAAACATAGATATTACAATGAAATACACATAAATATTTCCAGAAACAGAGAAATACAGTAATGCATGATTTCTATTAATGAAAGAAATGTATAGAGACTGTAAAAATACAGAGTGAAAGACTCACTAGAATGGTGGAAGATTATCTATGAGAAGATATGTGATGGTTACTCACATTTGCAAGAAGATGATTGTTACAATGAGGCTCCAAAACCATTTTTAACACAAAGAAAATACAAAACCCTAACCCCGGAAGATGAAAAACCAAAAGGTTTGCGGGCCCTGATGGGGGTAGTTGATACGTCAACTTATCAGGGGCATAAATTTTGCATGCGATCTTCCTTTGGGGCACTCGATAAACCATTGGAAAGGTATAACCGAGAAGAATTATTTTCAACTAGCCCAGACAAATTCAATTAAAATTCACTTGGGCCTAAAATCCCCAAAAAACATCGTTTATGGCCTCAAAATGACCCCAAAAGTTTAAAACCCTCAAAACTGTCGAAAAACTAGCAAGGTGGAAAATCGCTTTTCAGGCCAGTGGAATAGGTGGGTGACACCGATATACACCTAGATAAATCCTCCCTCCTTAGGAAGCAATGGTATCCATTGCGATGAGTTCCCAGGGGAGAGGGGGAAGCATTTGTTGAACCTGAACCTTGGTGAGTTGCTTGCCTTGCTGGAGAAGTTGTGTTGCTTGGCTTGTGAAAGGTTGTTGAGAAATTGATGTTGGAAGGGTTGGACCTTTTTAACAATTCTGGCTACATGAGATGACTGTGTGTAGAATGAATCTTTGTGCTTTTCTTCGATCTTCTCTACCTGCTTCAGTTGGATAGAAGGTGTTTGGACGAGGGTTGTAGTGGTTGCAGTGTCCTTCTGTTCAGCTTTTGAACAGATTGTGAAGAAGATGAATTTTGTAGTATGAGATACTACATTGTGGCACTGTTTAGGTGGGACAGTAGTTGGAACTACCTCTGGTATCCTGTAGAGATGACCCCCAGAGTAACAATGACACTACGGGGTTGAGACTCATAGATATAATGGAGCTTCCACATATATGGTTGGCCAAAGAGAACATCACATACATCCAACAGGGAAACATCACATAATATGTCATCCTAGAGGGGTTGGATGTCGTATGACAATCGACACTGTTGGATGACACGAAGATTGCGTCCCTGGAAAAGCCACCTGATGTTGTATGGTTGCAAGTGTGGTGTTGTCAAGAATACCAATTGTTTGACGACTTCTGTTGAGATGAGGTTCTTCTGGATTCTGCTATCAATAATAAAATGTAGGAGGGTCCCCTTCACCCACATCTATGAATGAAAAAGATGCTCCCCCTCTTCAAAATTTGTTGGTTCTTCTGGTTGAATTGTTGTGGTCGTGACAATAGAAGTGGGGTCTACACCGATGATCTGTCTTTTTCCATTATTTTCTGAATCATATTACGAATCAGGGTTCGGCTCCTTGTATTTGATCTTAACCACCAATGATTATTTTGAGCGACATTCATCAGTGTTGTGCCAGGGTATTTTGTTGAAATCACACCACTTTCCAGTGTCCTTCTTCGTCTTTTTGTTACCCTTCTTTTCCTATGGCTTGGACACGTTTTCAAGAGGATGTTTATTAGGGCCATATTTATCATACTTTGGTTGTTGCGTATTTGTAGACCCAAAATCCCATTTGTTCTGGTGCCTAAATTTTTTCTTGATTTTGACAACATATCGATAAGCAACTCCCAGTGATGAGATGTACAGGAAATCCATTTCGATTTGAATGTACCTATGTAGAGCCCCACAGTATTTCAGAACCATATGTTGCTCAGAGTATTTGATATCCAACTTGGTGCACAAGGTATGGAAATTATTTGTGAACTCTAGCACTGTTTGGCCCCTCTCTTGCCACGGTGTGGTCCATTTTATTTATTGGTCATCATAGTTACCAACAGGGTAATATTGTTCCTTGTCTACATCCACAAAAAAATCCCAAGTGGGCTCGACCCCATATATTCCAAACTCCTTTGTAGAACTTTTCTCCCAGTAAGTTTCCCACTAATGTTTGACATGGGTGAGAGCCTTAATGAGTGCGAAGGTGATCTTTTCACTGTCAGAAAATTTTTGAACAAAGAAGTAACCTTCTAGCATATTTAACCATTTTTCTAGCGCATCCTCATCTATCTGACCTTCAAATATCGAAATATCAAAATTAACTTGTACCTTGAAGGGATAGGTTCTTCTGAAGTGGCCTCTTGATGAAGACATTCTTGCTGTTATCAACAAGCGTTGAAGGATGTGGGAAAAATTCTCCATCATTTCGTCCCTCTATCGCGTGAGAGCTTAATCAAGCAACATATTAATAGACTATTTTTCTCTGTCATTTTTATTTTCTTCCACCATGGAGGGTTTCTTGGGTGTGTGAGAGTGATTATCCTCAATAAAGACAAGCTCGAGACCCAACTTGTTATACTCGGTCCTCGTCGGGGACATGCATTGAAAAAACGATCAAGAGCAGCCTACTCTGATACCACTGATCCAAATTATTTTTGAGAATGAAATGAAAGAAAATATATTACAATGAAATACACATAAATATTGTCCAAAATAAAGAAATACAGTAATACATGATTTCTATTAATGAAACAAATGTACACAGACTATAAAAATATAGAGTGAAAGACTCACTAGAATGGTGACAACTTATCTCTGAGAAGAGATGTGACGGATACTCACATTCACAAGAAGATGATTGTTACAATGAGGTTCCATAGGCCTTTTTAACATAAAGAAAATCCAAAACCCTAACCCCAAAAGATGAAAAGATAAAAGGTTTGTGGGCCCCGATGGGGGTAGTTGATACGTCAACTTCTCGAGGGCGTAAATTTTGCATGTGATCTCTGTTTGGGGCGCTTGATACACCGTTGGAAAGGTCAAATCGAGAAGAATTATTTTCAACTAGCCTAGGCTAGATCCTTTGAAAAGCTTCTGGGCCCCAAATCCCCAAGATGGAAAACTATTTTTCAAGGTAGTGGAATAGGTGGGTGGCCACCGATATCCTCCTGGATCATCAATAGTGAGCCTTTCTACCACTTCTTAGAAACTTAGCATGCCTCAGAAAACATATTCTAAGAACTGGGCCTCATGCATGATCCGTGGAACCAACTTGGCGACCTTCATATGCTCGTACACCACATTTTGGGGGTCATGTGATTTGGGATCCTTGAAACAAAGGCACAACTCCTTGATTGTTTATGCTTCCTTTTCAGCTTGCTTCTTATTAATAAAAAAGTATGATCCAATCTAGATGTGTAAAATTGACCAGTTCCTTTTATTCTTTTTGGAAAGGTAGGTGATGGCCCCTTTTTCCACAGTCCAGTATGCAACCTACCTGGCTAATATCTTATCAGGCACATACTTGGGAAACAAATGTGTTGTTCTTGTGGCCTTGAAGATCTGCATGTAAGTGTAGTACTTCTTCATGTACCAATCACCAATCTCCTTCAAATCTTTGAGAGCCCCGGGAGAGATTCTGTGTGGGAAGAGACTGAAGATGGCCTTATGCAAGGGAGCAAGGAAGTAATAACAAATGTCATAACAATATTTTTTTTATTTGGCTTCCCATAGTTGTGAACAATACAAATGAATCAAGCCCTTTTCCAGGATCCATGCCCAGTTAAATGCGTGGAATGAGTTAGTTGCACATACAACGTTTATAAGTTAGGAAGACATGTAGAAACCAAGGTTTTTCATACCTTTGGGATTTTGGATTATCTTTGCGATGCTGAAAGAGAGTATTCTCACCCAATTGAGCGCTTGGCTCTTCTGGGCTACTATGTATTCCATGGGAAACCACTCCATCTTGAAAGGAGTGTTGGTCACCTTGCCATATAGTGTTCAAATCATAGTGTTTAGCACCCTGTAAGGGCTCTTAAGGTATTATGAAGGGGCATGCCTTTTACCCTTTTTCACTGGCCATTATTCATCATAGAACCAATCCTCCCTTAGGGTCTCGAAGTCTTTATGTTCGACCCGAATTGTTCCATAAAAGACTCATTTAGGACCACTGTAGGATTTGGGGTTTGATATCTAGCTTAGATATCTTCTACTTTGAGAGAAGCGATGGGGAGACCTGTAGTGTTGAGTATCAACCGTGCATATTTATGTAGATACACAAAACACCATCTAGTTGCGTCGTTGTAAGGAAACAACTTTGGGCGAGCGACTACTGTATGTATCCCTCTCTTCCCGATATTCCTGTATGCATCAATGTCTAGATCATCAGACGAGAACCTTTCATTCTCGAACATGTCTAGGATCTTAGTGTAGCAGAGGTAGTGTTCCATTCTGTCATGGATGTTGATGTCAGAAATGTTATATGACTTGGGGATTGAAGCTAGAACATGCGTTCCAGAAGTCTGAGTTATTCCCTTTCTAGTAATCATCCTAGACGTTTCGTCACCTGTGAAAACAAACAAATCAATAGTTAATAGAGTCATTTCAGGGGCTGAAATACTAGTATTTGAATGATTAGTAGCCTACTCACTTAGTAACCAGGGACGACATTTAATTAGACCGAGAGAGAAGAAAATTGCAGACACAATATTTGTTTTACTTAGTGAGCAAGTGAAAAGAAACTTGAGACTTGGTGTTTTTTAAAAATGTTTCAGGGATTCCCTCCAAATCCAGGCGTAATTAATGAGTAAGGTGTGATACAACTTAGAATAGGTTAGGCTAGTACAGATTAGAGAAAATAAATTGGCGGGTGTTTGACGGTTATAATCGTCAAGGCATGGGAAAATTTAAAAGATTGGGATAGCCGAATAGTCATTGTCGTCAATAGTTGATGGAGATGAAGGGTGTGGATATGGGAAAGAGACAATCTTCGACGATGATAATTCGACATTTGTCTGCGTAAGCTTAGTTACAGAGTTTAAGCTTGAAAGGAAATTCCTTTTGATGTTCGTTTATCGGACCATTGGGTGTTAATCCTATCTTCATTAATGTTGACGAGATGTCAAGATAGTCATAGGGGCCTGTTACTTTGAAAAACATGAGATCAAAGATGATGAGGTAATCAACGACGACCTCACTCATCTAGTCTGTAGGATGGGTTAATGTGTAATCGTTAGAGAGTTATACAGGGAATGTCATCATCGACGGAGAGTGTAGGTAGGTAAGATTGCACTAAGAAACTTTCGACGATGAAAATATTTTTGTGTTAGTCGATGTTAACTTGAGACGTGTAAGGGAGAGCAAATCTTAGGTATTAGTTGGTGTGTGGGCCCAATGCAAAATGCAATACTGTGGTGTACTTCAAAAAAGGTTCGATGATGCCAGTTGGGATATGACCAAGAGAGAGAAAGGGCACGTCGTCGTCAATGGATATGGACAGGCTTGTGAGGGTGATGGGGCGTTGTTAATCTCCGACGATGACGTTGTGAAGCGTCGTCGTCGACATAAAGTGGAGATGGGGATGTGAGCATCGTTTGGTACAATCCCGATGACAAAAAATGATACAGAGTATTTCCTTATGAAAAAGAAAATGTGCCCCCTACTAAGACTAAAAGTTTAGGTGGAGGGGTGTTGTCTCGTCACAACACACAAATACAAAATCAAAGTTAAACTAATATGAGGAGAAAACTCATTTCTATAAGCTTTCAGGCAACTCGAATATGACATGGATAATAATTGGGATATTTAATTTGTTGTTACGATTTTATGCATATGCATAATTAATTTCTATGTCAATATTATTATTGAGAAGAAAAACGATCATTTGAGGAGAGATTCCATTAGTTGTTACGATCAAATACATATGCATAATTAAGTTTTGTTCCAATATTATTAAGTGAAAAATATTACATAAATTTTTTCGATGAATGGAGAAAAAGAATAATATATAATTTTATTGAAATGTAAAAATTAAATAAATTCTCTTAAAATGAGATAAAAAATAGAACCTAATAATAAATAAATGTACCAACCTTATAAGCATAGAGTAACAATATAAATTAATAAATATACGATCAACCAAATAACATGATAACAATAAAAATTTCTACGGTTTCAATAACATACATGATAATAATAAAAATTAATAAGTTTAGTTTAAAATTTTTATTTTTTATTATTAATTTCAATGGTTTCAAACAGGAATGGTTTCAAACAGGAAAAGTAAAAAGTATGGTTAAATATATTGTTTAATTGGTATATATTTTGGTTTTTCTTGTTGAAATTTATGGATAATTTTTTATTGTTTAAATTGTATTTTTGAATATAGAAATTGATTCAACTTTTTTAAAAACTTTAAAGACATTTAAATTGTATAAAATTAATTACTCAAATCTATAAATCCAACAATTTCTAACCAAATTTCAAATAAAATTAAAAAAAATATATTAAAAAAAAACAAAACTTAAAACAATTAAACTATCTCAATATAGTCTATTTATTAATACTTCTAAATCACAACTTTGCCTTTTTCTATTAAGTTTTCATTGATCCACCTTTCAAAAAAGTGACCTGATTGGAATGAGTCCAACTTCTCTTGGTTTGTGTCTAGAGATAAACAATATGCTACCGCCAAAATCCAAGCTGCTATGCAGCATTAAATGTTGCAGCAGGTGAATTGTAGGCAGTTGGATCTGAATTGTTTTTAGATTTAAAGATCTACAATCTATCTGCAGCATTATTCTACCTAGCAAATTGGATATTGCTGGCCAACCCTATAATTGAAGCATACAATCCACCTACCACAACATTGAATGTTTTCTAACAAATTGAATATAGATATTGCTAGCCCAACCATATCCAACTAACATCGGTTTTTACACCGCAACATTGAATGTTGCCTAGCAGGTTGGATATGGATATTGCTCACCCAACCATATACAACTCACAGCGGTCTTCCCATGTGAGGGCCGTGTGCTTACTGTCAGCGTCGTGTGCAAGAAATGCCAGTTGGTGTGCGGCTTGACAGTCGCCATCCATGTGCCTCACAAGTCACTTCCACACGCTCCTCACCCGTGCCTGCAACGACATTTGAACAGACCTAATTCCCCACGTCATAATGTTCCATTCTAGCACCTGTGGAGGTAATGGCACCTTCAATGGTTTCCCTGCGGGAGACACAATCTGTTAATCATCAGAAGAATTTATACAACTATTCTTAGGATTCCAATCATCTACAGTCGTGAGCGTCCATCTGAGCAGATTTGATCCTTTCTCCTTTCTAACCGAACTCTAGTTACTTCCCTAACACATTTTTCTCTGGTGGGATGAGGGCTAGCAGTATTCATTCGTCCATTGTATAGGTATGCCTAGGCCTTTCATCTGAAGTCACGTCACGTCCATCACATTGTATTATCACTTCAACAGTTTTACAACAATCAACATATGATATGATAAGTTTTGTCATTGTGGTTACCCTATTTGTTCACTGGTCAAAATCAGGGTTTGTATGGTTATGCAAGATTATGTTTAAAATACCTATGTTGTATGGATTATAAAGATTAGATTGTACAAAAAGTTCAAAATTAGATTGTATAAAGATTAGATATTTATCCAGACACACACAAAAAAATTCACTTCAATCTCTCTCTCTCTCTCTCTCTCTCTCTCTCTCTCTCTCT
>JZKD02S1880530.1:836699-854581 GCA_000966675.3 Picea glauca | reverse complement strand
AAATGTATACATGTATTGCACTGAGGACAATGAAAAAATAAGGGGAGGGTATTGTAATACCCCAAGGCTGAGCTCTAGATAAATTGTAAACATGTTTTATAGGTTGGTGAGCCAAATGATTATAATCTAGGAGGATTATGTGATGATTAGGCTGGAGAGCCTAGATGTTAAAGGCCACTGAGCCTAATTGTTTATATGTGAACACTCATATCGTTAATATAAATACATCGTTGTGTGTAGACTGACCATGATAAAAGAGTATGGGGGACTAAGCTCCACTAGGAAGAGAAAGGGAGGGCTAGGATACTAGGAAAAATGGCTAAGCTTGAGGGCTTAACTCCAAGGGAATATTATATTATTATTCCAAATGATTAAGGAAAGGATAAATTTCATATTATCCTAAGTTCTTATGTGAAGTGAATTAATCACAAGTGGAGAGAGACGAGCTCCAGGAGAGCCATGCGTCAATCATGGCACATGAAAATATATGTGGGGAAAATATTATGTTTTCCCATCTTTCCCCATTCACCAACGCATTCACTCTCACTTAGCACTCACACAACCATCCATTTCCTCCATCATCGACCTCTGCATCGTGTACGCACCTATGGAACCTGCACGGACTCTGATCTACCCCGTACATTTCCTGTTGAGCATAACACATTTTTATTTTTCCTGAGCCTGTACTTTTCCTTAACTATTTTGTTGTTACTGCCAACATAGTTCCTTAACTGAGTGTGGTTGCTTCCTTCACCTGATCCTGTACATGGTTGACTTAGGAGATGGACATAACAAGTAGGTTTTCAGGTTTGTGGGTTTGAAGAGGCGGGTTGTCAGTCCCGTGGATTGAAGAAGCAGGTTGTCAGGCCTATGAGAAAATCTCTCCAGGTGAGAGAGTTTGTTGGGGTAGTGATTTTCCTAAGGGATCTCAATTGCAACTATAGTGCTTTGAGAATTCATGTCTGGCCTGTTGCTAAAGCCATGGAAGGGAAGTGGGGAAGCCGAAGGACTGTTGAGTAGAGAAGGGGCACACTTCCTTGGGTGGGACATGCATGTGGGGAATGAGAGGTTGTAGATTGTTAGTGTGAGTTGGCTCCTGGGACAAAATCCTTCCTGTTGAATGTGTAACTTCTTGTTGTCTCAACCTAGCCTAGGAATCCCTTTACCTATGTGGAGTTTAGTCTTAGATCGGGGGTGACCCACTGCTAAGAGTGATGAGTAGTGTGGTCTAAGTGTAACACAACCGACCCATAAGTACCCTTTTCTAGGGATGGAGCATCAAAATTTTGCTTACTTTAATCGTCTCAAATCATCTTTCTGAGGCCTCCATCCTCTTCTACTCAATTGTAGCTCTCTAATGACTGCTACTAAACTCAAAACCAAGCTCTAGATTGCAATTTATGGCCTCCTAAAGTTCTTCAGGCATTATCAGACACGGGTCATGTGGGTCCACCTCATTCGTATCATCGCAAAGTTCCTACACCCATGGGTGAATTCCATCCATCGTCCAATCCAACGAGAGGACATGGTCCTCATTTAACCTCTAAGATAGAGGGGAGTTCGATGTTTGACACTTCGGCGTTGAACGCCCCTTTTTCCTCCCTAAATGCATGTCCTCCGGAGTCCCTAATTCCCGAACTCCTGAAGAAGCCCGAAATCTTGCCATGTGGGTCCAATCTTCAGGCCTTTCAGCTTATCCTCGACATTGCATCCCAAACCTCTGGAGTCCCGAAGTCCCAGACTCTTGACGGGTCCACCCTTGCATGTGGTGATGTACTAGATGCAAAGGCAAGGATAGGTCATTCCCAAGCACTCCACCCACTAGATGGGCCGAGAAAGTATGTACGACACATGGCAAGGTAGAGATGACATGTGGCCCCCACAATGGTGACATATGTCATGTTTGAATGGGAATATAGGGTTCGTGAAACGTAGGAATCTCGATGACACATGTCACGTAATTCATGGGTCCACATCACCCTTGGTGACATCAGTGTGCCACATCATTCTGGATTGATGGCCTTCCGACACCCTTAGATATTATGGTTGAGACGCGTCCACATAGATCCCTTTATCTAGGGCCTACGTTACTTTGTAACTTCGACGCTCAGAGGATTCACGATGTTGTTTCCTCCTTGCTCCCAGAGTGGTTAGCACTAGAATGAAAATGTTCTAGATCTAACGGTCATGGGAGATCCCAAAGGGTCCCTAGATCTATGGTCCTCGTTAATTCCCAACTCAAACCTTCGTAGGTTTTGACATTATGGCCACTCCACTCTACCAAAGTAGGACTTCATCAAAGTACTGTACGTGAGTCCCTCCATCGGTTTATTGGATGGTTAAGAGGGTTTCTTAACAAACTCCCTAGATCAATGGATTTCATCAATTCGTAACTCCGACATTCGGGGAACTTGGTGCTATAAAAACTTTTTTATCCTGGATTACTCAACGTCGGACTTACCTCGATGTAGATCCAATGTTCAGGGGGAATCTACAATACCCCTAGATCTGCGGCTCACGTTACTTCGTGATTGGTAAGTGGGTTAGGGTTTAACGGTGGGACATGTCTATCTTCCACGGTTAGAGAAATTGCCAGATGTCAGTCAACCTTGTGGGTAACCCTAACACAAATTTTCTTTAGCCAGTTGGCAATTGGTAAGGTCATAATACCCTAGATCTCTGAACTCCCAAAGTTTTGAAGCTAGAAAGGCTTAACTTTTTTCGGGCTTAACGCAGGGTCCCTAGACCTTGGTCATATGGGTCCTCCAAAAATTATTTTGAGCTACACACTAATATCTTAGCCATGAATTGGTTAAGGCCATGGACATGAGCCCTCAGTCACACAAGTGAAGGGTCTAAAGGAGAGGCCATCCTTTCCATCGAGTTTGAACTTGGAATTCCTGCGATGGTAAGTTAGAGAGTTCGACAGGACTTAAGCATTTCAATTAACCCTACCCTGACTCTCTGGAAGAACTACATCCCATAACTCTCTAGCTGCTAAGATGAGGCAACCAGAAGAACATTCAAAAGCATGGGTTCATAGATAAATAAGAAACATTTCTACCTTAACCATTCAATACACGTTTTAGTCATAAACATGTATATTCAAACATCATTTACATTCTAGTACACAAAGTATGAAAATACTTGTCAGAAACTAGAATCGTGAAGCGACTGCTGAAAGGGGTACTTGTTTCCACCCAAACATAGGCATAACCACTCCTGAATGGATTTACCGTTGGCCACTCCTGAGCTAGACCATGATTCTCTGAGAGAGACTATTTGTTCTTGCTCCACGATATTCAGGAACAGAGGTTACTCTGCTCCTCCCATAGGATCTTGGCTATCGATTTTGTCTGTACCAAGCAAGGGGGTCTAAACGTGTACTTCCACAGTCACTCATCAACCCCGTTTATCATATTGGACTGAAAACGTTGCCAACAACTTCTTGCACCTAGAACAATCTTGTTTCTCAGTTCTCCTTTGAACTCGAGAGATTCAAGCGCTCTCCTCACTCTTGGAAATTGGTCTCTCTACTCTGCTTCCTCGCCGATCTACATCTTCCCACAAATTACCTATTTTATTTCCTTCCTAAACAAGGTTACATGGGTATGAATCCCCAGCTCGTGGTTAATTCTAGAATCCTTGCAGATGGGTACTCTGCCTCATCTCCTCATTAACTCTTGAGGAGGACTTTTCCAACTACCACCCTCACTAGTAACTCATTTCTAGGTCAAAGGACTGTTATGGGTCTAAGCAATTAAATCTAGTGAGGTACTGGTTTGGTGGGGGTCATCTCAACCATTTCTAGTTCCCCTCCCCACATCTCTCATAGAATCATGATCTATCTTGGAAAACCCCCCTTTCAACAACTATGCAACACTGTCTAGTTTAATTAATAACGAAAATACATATATTACCTTTTATAACAAATGGTTCATCAAATCCAACATTCACACATACTTAGTTTGCCATAGTATTTTGGCAACTTATAGTTATATTTACAAGCTGGGGAAAACATGGGTATGACAATCCCCTCCCCTTAAAGGAACATTGTCCTCGATGTTCTACCTACCGACGTGCTCTGTATGTACAGAAATAAACAAAAATGGGTATGCATGTTTCATGGCATCCTCCATTTCCCATGTAGCTTCATCTATAACAAAGTGTTTCCATTACACTGTGACCCATGAAATGGTTTTATTCCTAAGTCGGGTTTCCTTCCTTTATATTATGCATTGTGGTTCTATAAATAATTCTCCCTCTGGTTCCACTTGAATCACAGACCAGTGATTTATATGATTAGAATCATGTACATATTTCTTCAGTAATGAAACATGGAAAACATTATGTGCCTTCACTGTGGGAGGAAGTGCTAGCCTATATGCTACAGGCCCCACTCTATCCAAAATTTCAAAGGGTCCACAATACCTAGGTGCCATATTGCAATAGGCTCCGATTCTCAAGGAGATTTTCCTAGCTCTAACTCAGAGATACAGATGATCCCCTGTTTTGAACTCTCTAGGAGTCATTTTTCTGTCTTCATAGCTTTTTTGTCCGCATAGATTTTCTATCTATCCTAAGTCACTTTAATATTTTGTTTTATCTTAATTACTTGGTGTTCCATTTCTTTCAGCATGTATGGCCCGATTGTACTTATATCTATTGGGTTGTCCTAACTGATTGGAATTTTGAACTGTCTACCATAGAGGGCTTCAAAAGGGCTCATCTTCAATGACTCTTGATAACCATTGTTGTAGGAAAATTCTACCAATGGTAGGTAGTCTTCCCATTTCTTAGGTTGATGTATTACATGCATCCTTAACATGTCCTCTAATACTTGGTTTACCCTCTCTATCTATCTATCAGTTTGAGGGTGATAGGTTGTACTAAATAGCAATTTAGTTTCAAAACCAACAAATAGAGATTTCCAAAAGTTTGAAGTAAATTTTGTATCTCGCTCGGATATGATTTATTTATGCATGTCATGCAATTTAAATATTTCTTTCATGGAAATAATGGAAATATCTATTTCCTTTCATGTTGATTTGACGGGAATGAAGTGAGCAGTCTTTGTCAGTTTGTCCACAACTACCATGATGGTGTCATTCTGTTTGGTTGATTTTGCTAACCCTATGATGAAATCCATGGAGATGGTTTCCCATTTCCATTCTAGAATTGGTAGGGGATGCAACATCCCTGCTGGTGTCGGTGCTCTTCCTTAACCTGCTGACATTCTAGACATTTGGCTAAGTAATCAACTATGTCCTTTTTCATTTCTGGCCAATAAAATAGTTTCCTAGTGGTTGTGATCATTTTCTGATAACAAAGATAACCAAAAAGGAAATTGATCAAGGGGTGCATGGAGGCCTACCAGCACTACAGTAATACATCAAGCTAGAGAACCAATCCCATGGAAACATAGACATCATGCAGATTAAGATAAGTGTTTCTAGACATCAGTTGGATATCATTTTTGTCTCCCATTAGGATTTATGAATGGTCATACTTGGTACCGGTTGGCTACATTGCTTAGCCGATCATATTCTATGGTTTCTTCTCATGTTTCAAGGACGAAGCATGTGAAGGGGGATGGAATGTAATATACCTAGGGAGGTACTCAATGGGAATGTGGTTATGTATTATTAGTGGAGGCCATTCAATGTAAGGTGGACTAGGTCCACTATATTATTAAATAAAGCCCATTATAATAGTTATATATAATAAATAGGATTTCTAGAAGATTCCTTCTCTAGAATGTTCCTAGAAGATAGAAAATGCTATATAAAGAAGTGTAAGAAATGTATTGGAGCATAGTGAATAATATTGTGAGTGTGTCAAGAATTTCTTGAGGAGTGTTATCCTTCCTTACGTATTAATATATGGTGTTACCCTACCTCAAGGGTTTTGACTATTTCTTGTGTTCAATATTTGGTGAATGGTTTGGATTTTTCTTGTTGATATTGTAGGTTTATTTTGAGATTTATCTTCAAATCTATTCAGGTACTTAAAAGCACTCCATTTTTATCCCTTTTATTTTGTTCTTCTTCACTTATCCTTTCATTGTCTTTGTGGAGGAGGGTTGATAACTGTTCCAGTCTCAATGTTCTGTCCTGCTCTTCATCTTTCCTTGATTGTTGTTGAGCTGCACCAGTTGATCCAGATTATTTTTTAGAACGAAATGAAAACATAGATATTACAATGAAATACACATAAATATTTCTAGAAACATAGAAATATAGTAATGCATGATTTCTATTAATGAAAGAAATGTATAGAGACTTTAAAAATACAGAGTGAAAGACTCACTAGAATGGTGGAAGATTATCTATGAGAAGAGATGTGACGGTTACTCACATTCACAAGAATATGATTGTTACAATGAGGCTCCAAAGACATTTTTAACACAAAGAAAATACAAAACCCTAACCCCAGAAGATGAAAAACCAAAAGGTTTGCGGGCCCTGATGGGGGTAGTTGATACGTCAACTTATCGGGGGCATAACTTTTGCATATGATCTTCCTTTGGGGCACTAGATAAACCATTGGAAAGGTATAACCGAGAAGAATTATTTTCAACTAGCCCAGAAAAATTCCATTAAAATTCACCTGGGCCCAAAATCCCCAAAAACATCGTTTATGGCCTCAAAACGACCCCAGAAGTTTAAAACCCTCAAAACTATCGAAAAACTGGCAAGGTGGAAAATTGTTTTTCAAGCTAGTGGAATAGGTGGGTGGACACTGATATACATCTAGATAAATCCTCCCTCCTTAGGAAGCAATGGTATCCATTGCGATGATTTCCCAGGGGAGAGAGGGAAGCGTTTGTTGAACCTGAAACTTGGTGAGCTACTTGCCTTGCTGGAGAAGTTGCATTGCTTGGATTGTGAAAGGTTGTTGAGAAATTGATGTTGGAAGGGTCGGACCTTTTTAACCATTCTGGCTACATGAGATGACTATGTGCAAAATAAATATTTGCGCTTTTCTTCGATCTTCTCTACCTGCTTCAGTTGGATAGAAGGTGCTTGGACCAAGGTTGTAGTGGTTGCAGTGTCCTTCTGTTCATCTTTTGAACAAATTGTGAAGAAGATGAATTTTGTAGTATGCGATATTACATTGTGGCACTGTTTAGGTGGGATAGTAGTTGGAACTACCTCTGGTATCCTGTAGAGATGACCCCCAGAGTAACAATGACAATACGGGGTCGAGACTCATAAATATAATGGAGCTTCCACATATATGGTTGGCCCAAGAGAACATCACATACATCCAATAGGGAAACATGACATAATATGTCATCCTAGAAGGGTTGGATGTCGTATGACAATCGACACTGCTGGATGACACGAAGATCGTGTCCCTGGCAAAGCCACCCGATGTTGTATGGTTGCAAGTGTGGTGTTGTCGAGAATACCAATTGTTTGATGACTTCTGTTGAGATGAGGTTCTTCTGGATTCTGCTATCAATAATAAAATGTAGCAGGGTCCCCTTCACCCACATTTGTGAATGAAAAAGATGCTCCCCCTCTTCAAAATTTGTTGGTTCTTCTGGTTGAATTGTTGTGGTCGCGACAATAGAAGTGGGGTCTACACCGATGATCTATCTTTTTCCATTATTTTCTGAATCATATTACGAATCAGGGTTCGGCTCCTTGTATTTGATCTTAACCACCAATGATTGTTTTGAGCGACATTCATCAGTGTTGTGCCAGGGTATTTTGTTGAAATCACACCACTTTCTAGTGTCCTTCTTCGTCTTTTTGTACCCTTATTTTCCTATGGATTGGACACGTTTTAAAGAGGATGTTTATTAGGGCCATATTTATCATACTTTGGTTGTTGCGTATTTGTAGACCCAAAATCCCATTTGTTCTGGTGCCTAAATTTTTTCTTGTTTTTGACAACATATCGATAAGCAACTCCCAGTGATGAGATGTACAGGAAATCCATTTCGATTTAGATGTACCTATGTAGAGCCCCACAGTATTTCAAAACCATATGTCACTCAAAGTATTTGATATCCAACTTGGTGCACAAGGTATGGAAATTATTTTTGAAATCTAGCACTGTTTGGCCCCTCTCTTGCCACAGTGTGGTCCATTTTATTTATTGGTCATCATAGTTACCAACAGAGTAATATTGTTCCTTGACTACATCCACAAAAAAATCCCAAGTGGACTCGACCCCATATATTCCAAACTCCTTCGTGGAACATTTCTCCCAGTAATTTTCCCACTAATGTTTGACATGGGTGAGAGCCTTAATGAGTGTGAAGGTGATCTTTTCACTGTCGGAAAAATTGTGAACAAAGAAGTAACCTTCTATCATATTTAACCATTTTTCTAGGGCATCCTCATCTATCTGACCTTCAAATACCGAAATATCAAAATTAACTTGTACCTTGAAGGGATAGGTGCTTCTGAAGTGGCCTCTTGATGAAGACATTCTTGCTTTTATCAACAAGCGTTGAAGGATGTGGGAAAAATTCTCCATCATTTTGTCCCTCTATCGCGTGAGAGCTTGCTCAAGCAACATATTAATAGAATATTTTTCTCCGTCATTTTTATTTTCTTCCACCATGGAGGGTTTCTTGGGTGTGTGAGAGTGATTGTCCTCAATAAAGACAAGCTCGAGACCCAACTTGCTATACTCGGTCCTTGTTGGGGACATGCATTGAAAAAATGATCAAGAGCAGCCTACTCTGATACCACTGATCCAAATTATTTTTGAGAATGAAATGAAAGAAAATATATTACAATGAAATACACATAAATATTGTCCAAAATAAAGAAATACAGTAATACATGATTTCTATTAATGAAACAAATGTACACAGACTGTAAAAATATAGAGTGAAAGACTCATTAGAATGGTGACAACTTATCTCTGAGAAGAGATGTGATAGATACTCACATTTACAAGAAGATGATTGTTACAATGAGGCTCCACAGGCCTTTTTAACATATAGAAAATCCAAAACCCTAACCCCAAAAGATGAAAAGATAAAAGCTTTGCGGGCCCCGATGGGGGTAGTTGATACGTCAACTTCTCGGGGGCATAACTTTTGCATACGATCTCTATTTGGGGCGCTTGATACACCGTTGGAAAGTTCAAATCGAGAAGAATTATTTTCAACTAGCTTAGGCGAGATCCTTTGACAAGCATCTGGGCCCCAAATCCCCAAGATGGAAAACTATTTTTCAAGCCAGTGGAATAGGTGGGTGGCCACCGATATCCACCTGGATCATCAATAGTGAGCCTTTCTACCACTTCTTAGAAACTTAGCATGCCTCACAAAACATCTTCTAAGAACCAGGCCTCATGCATGATCTGTGCCCCGAACTTGGCGACCTTCATATGCTCATACACCACATTTTGGGGGTCATGTGATTTGGGATCCTCGAAACAAAGGCACAACTCATTGAGTGTTTATGCTTCCTTTTCAACGTGCTTCTTATTAATCAAAAAGTATGATCCAATCTAGATGCGTAAAATTGACCAGTACCTTTTATTCTTTTTTGAAAGGTAGGCGATGGCCCCTTTTTCCACAGTCCAATATGCAACCTACCTGGCTAATATCTTATCAGGCACATACTTGGGAAACAAATGTGCTATTCTTGTGGCCCTGAAGATTTGGATGTAAGTGTAGTACATCTTCATGCGCCAATCACCAATCTCCTTCAAATCTTTGAGAGCCCTAGGAGAGATTCTGTGTGGGAAGAGACTAAAGATGGCCTTATGCAAGGGAGCAAGGAAGTAATCATAGATGTCATAAAAATATTTTTTTTATTTGGCTTCCCATAGTTGTGAACAATACAAATGAATCAAGCCCTTTTCCAGGATCCATGCCCAGTTAAATGCGTGGAATGAGTTAGTTGCACATACAACGTCTATAAGTTAGGAAGACATGTAGAAACCAAGGTTTTTCATACCTTTGGGATCTTGGATTATCTTTGCGATGCTGAAAGAGAGTATTCTCACCCAATTGAGCGCTTGGCTCTTTTGGGCTACTATGTATGGCATGGGAAACCAGTCCATCTTGAAAGGAGTGTTGGTCGCCTTGCCATATATTGTTCAAATCATGGTGTTTAGCACCCTATAAGGACTCTTAAGGTATTATGAAGGGACATTCCTTTCACCCTTTTTCACTGGCGATTATTCATCATAGAACCAATCCTCCCTTAGGGTCTCGAAGTCTTTATGTTCGACCCAAATTGTTCCATAAAAGACTCATTCAGGACTACTGTAGGATTTGGGGTTTGATATCTAGCTTAGATATCTTCTACTTTGAGAGAAGCGATGGGGAGACCTGTAGTGTTGAGTATGAACCATGAATATTTATGTAGATACACAAAACACCATTTAGTTGCATCGTTGTAAGGAAACAACTTTGGGCGAGCGACTACTGTATGTATCCCTCTCTTCCTGATATTCCTATATGCATCAATGTCTAGATCATCAGATGAGAACCTTTCATTCTCGAACATGTCTAGGATCTCAGTGTAGCAGAGGTAGTGTTCCATTTTGTCATGGATGTTGATGTCAGAAATGTTATATGACTTGGAGATTGAAGCTGGAACATGCGTTCCAGAAGTTTGAGTTATTCCCTTTCTAGTAATCATCCTGGATGTTTCGTCACCTGTGAAAACAAACAAATCAATAGTTAATAGAGTCATTTTAGGGGATGAAATACTAGTATTTGAATGATTAGTAGCCTACTCACTTAGTAACCAGGGATGACATTTAATTAGACCGAGAGAGAAGAAAATTGCAGACACAATATTTGTTTTACTTAGCGAGCAAGTGAAAAGAAACTTGAGACTTGGTGTTTTTTAAAAATGTTTCAGGGATTCCCTCCAAACCCAAGCGTAATTAATGAGTAAGGTGTGATACAACTTAGAATAGGTTAGGCTAGTACAGATTAGAGAAAATGAATTTGCGGGTGTTTGACGGTTATAATCGTCAAGGCATGGGAAAATTTGAAAGATTGGGATAGCCGAATAGTCATTATCATCGATAGTTGATGGAGATGAAGGGTGTGGATACGGGAAAAAGACAATCTTCGACGACGATAATTCGACATTTGTCTGCGTAAGCTTAGTTACAGAGTTTAAGCTTGAAAGGAAATTCCTTTTGATGTTCGTTTATCTGACCATTGGGTGTTAATCCTATCTTCATTAATGTTGACGAGATGTCAAGATAGTCATAGGCGCTTGTTACTTTGAAAACATGAGATCAACGATGATGAGGTAATCAACGACGACCTCACTCATCTAGTCCATAGGATGGGTTAATGTGTAATTGTTAGAGAGTTATAGAGGCAATGTCATCGTCAACGGAGAGTGTAGGTTGGTAAGAGTGCACTAAGAAACTTTCGACGATGAAAATATTTTTTTGTTAGTCGATGTTAACTTGCCACGTGTAAGGGATAGAAAATCTTAGGTATTAGTTGGTGTGTGTGACCAACGCAAAATGAAATATTGTGGTGTACTTCAAAAAAGGTTCGATGATGCCAGTTGGGCTATGACCAAGAGAGAGAAAGGACACATCGTCGTCAATGGATATGGACAGGCTTGTGAGGGTGATGGGGAATTGTTAATCTCCGACGACGACGTTGTGAAGCGTCATCGTCGACACTAAGTGGAGATGGGGATGTGAGCATCGTTTGGTACAGGCCCGATGACAAAAAATGATACAGAGTATTTCCTTATGAAAAAGAAAAGTGTGCCCCCTACTAAGACTAAAAGTTTAGGTGGAGGGGTGTTGTCTCGTCACAACACACAAATAAAAAATCAAAGTTAAACTAATATGAGGAGAAAACTCATTGCTATAAGCTTTCAGGCAACTCAAATATGACATGGATAATAATTGGGATATTTAATTTATTGTTACGATTTTATGCATATGCATAATTAATTTCTATGTCAATATTATTATTGAGAAGAAAAACGATCATTTGAGGAGAGATTCCATTAGTTGTTACGATCAAATACATATGCATAATTAAGTTTTGTTCCAATATTATTAAGTGAAAAATATTACATAAATTTTTTCGATGAATGGAGAAAAAGAATAATATATAATTTTATTGAAATGTAAACATTAAATAAATTCTCTTAAAATGAGATAAAAAAATAGAACCTAATAATAAATAAATGTACCAACCTTATAAGCATAGAGTAACAATATAAATTAATAAATATATGATCAACCAAATAACATGATAACAATAAAAATTTATACAGTTTCAATAACATACATGATAATAATAAAAATTAATAAGTGTAGTTTAAAATTTTTATTTTTCATTATTAATTTCAATGGTTTCAAACATAAAAAGTAAAAAGTATGGTTAAAAAGTGAAGAAGTATGGTTAAATATATTGTTTAACTGTTATATATTTTGGTTTTTCTTGTTGAAATTTATGGACAATTTTTTATTGTTTAAATTGTATTTTTGAATATAGAAATAGATTCAACCTTTCTAAAAAATTTAAGGACATTTAAATTGTATAAAATTAATTACTCAAATCTATAAATCCAACAATTTCTAGCCAAGTTTCAAATAAAATTAAATAAAAAAATATAAAAAAAAAACAAAACTTAGAATAGTTAAACTATCTCAATATAGTCTATTTATTAATACTTCTAAATCACAACTTTGCCTTTTTCTATTAAGTTTTCATTGATCTACCTTTCACAAAGGTGACCGGATTGGAATGAGTCCAACTTCTCTTGGTTTGTGTCTAGAGATAAACAATATGCTACTGCCAAAATCCATGCTGCTATGCAGCATTAAATGTTGCAGCAGGTGGATTGTAGGCAGTTGGATCTGAATTGCTTTTAGATTCAAAGACCTACAATCCATCTGCCACAGTATTTTGCCTAGCAGACTGGATATTGCTGGCCAGCCCTATAATTGAAGCATACAATCCACCTACCACAACATTGAATGTTTTCTAACAAATTGAATATGGATATTGCTAGCCCAACCATATCCAACTAGCATCAATTTTTACACCGCAACATTGAATGTTGCCTAGCAGGTTGGATATGTATATTGCTCGCCCAACCATATATAACCCACAACAGTCTTCCCATGTGAGGGTCGTGTGCTTACTGTCAGCGCCGTGTGCAAGAAATGCCAGTTGGTGTGCGGCTTGACAATCGCCATCCATGTGCCTCACAAGTCACTTCCACACGCTCCTCACCCATGCCTGTAACGACATTTGAATAGACTTAATTCCCCACGTCATAATGTTCCATTCTAGAACCTGTGGAGGTAATGACACCTTCAATGGTTTCCCTGTGGGAGACACAATCTGCTAATCATCAGAAGGATCTTCACAACTATTCTTAGGATTCCAATCATCTATAGTCGTGAGTGTCCATATGAGCAGATTTGATCCTTTCTCCTTTCTAACCGGACTCTAGTTGCTTCCCTAACACTTTTTGCTCTGGTGGGATGAGGGCTAGCAGTATTCAGTCTGCTATGCAACATTGAATGTTGTTACAACTGGATTATAGGCAATAGGATTTGAATTGCTTTCAGATTCTATCAGGGATCAAATTTGAAGAGAAGGGTTATATTTCAAACTGAAGGGTTAACTTTATTGTAACTCTTTTAAATTGATAGGTGAAAATAAATTATCTTTTTCATATGAAAAAATGAAGAAAAAATAATTCACCCATAAAATAATTATTTTATAACCTATTCATTATAAGAAAATTTAACTCTAACTTATTATTTTCCAAACATAACATATTAATCATTAAATTGAATTAAACATAACATTCTAACCAATTCCATGATATCTTTTTATCTACTACCAATTTAACTTATTATTCTCTAAACATAACATATTAATCATTAAATTAAATTAAACATAACATTCTAACCAATTTCATGATATCTTTATCTACTACTCTACTCTAGTTGAAATTTAACTTATAATTGAAACATTCTAATTAGGTTCCAAGATAACAAAATTTAACTTATAATTAAAACATTCTAATTAAGTTCCATGATAACATTATCTAATTATTTCTAAATTATTTTTCAAATTCCATTTTATTAAATCTATTTTCAATAAAAATTGTGCAGAAATATTATATACAAGGTTGAAAAAATTAAAAAATATACAAAGTATAAATAATATTGAAAAAATTAGATAATCTCTAAATTATTGAAAGTTATGTTTTAAAAGATGGTTTTAAGGTAAATATTAACTTAAGATAGTCATTGGAATGAAGACTCTCATTACTATTGTTTATGAGGAGTATAAATGGGCGAACTTCTTTATAAAAGGCAACATGCAACTTAAAGTTTCTTATCAAGTAGTTTTTTTTCAAATATGTTAAAACCTTGAAGAACAAAGCTTCTTATAAATAAAAACTCTAGCACACTACAACTAAATATCATTGAATACTCATAATTGAAACCTGTGAACACTTACCTCACTTTCCTTTTTTTCATTAAAAAAAAAATTCCTTTTTTCTCATTAAAAAACAATATATTGTGATAATAAATGTTTACACATCTGAAATGAAATGGTCAAACACGGACCAAAAAAATTCGACACTAACGGGGCCTACCGGACTTGGTATCTCTCATCTACCTCTTGCTTTACTTACTAACTCGTATCGGCCCTTACTCTAAACTACTTCTCCCCCCTATGCTTTACTTTCCCCTCTCCTGCACACAGTCAATGAGTTTAGTAAAAAAATGATAATGTAAAATTTTATTTTTTAAGAAGTTTTTCCCAAAACTTAAATTTAATAAATTTAAATTTATTTATATCAATTTAGACCAACAAGAATGTAGTTGGAATTTCTTGAGAATTTAAAAAAATGTTGTAAGTATAATATTCCAAACTCATAATTCATAGGGAAGTCTAAAATAAAATAGTATAAAGCCCTAGAGAAGATAGTGGACAAGAAATTGTTGTGTTTTAAAAGTCTACAACTCATTCAATAATATGAAACCTACAACGTAACAAAGAGTGAGAAATTGGGAAGGGTTTCCTTGACAAAATAAATTGACTTAGAGAGTGTAGCAATATATCCCCAACTTTCAAGTCACAACATTGGTTGTTGAGGCTCAGAGAATTCACAATTTGATCTTCAACTTCCAAGACACACACATGCTGCTGGGACTTATTTTCATTTCAAATTTGATAAGTGATTTTTTATTTTAATTTTCATTTGCATGGGAAATAAATTTAATCCCTTCTATGAAGGACTAGAAGGCTCTTGAAAGACAATGAAAACCTCAATTTTGATCCCTGAATTCTACAGCCTATAATCCAATTGTAATGTACTTCAAAATCACCATAGAAAAAAAAAATAAAATTATTTGTACATTTATCCTTGAAAGTATTCGAGATCTCAAGCAAGTAATCTTTCTGTTAGAAGACTTGAGTCTGAAGGTTTGTTTAGAGTCCTTACTGTCATCAACTGTCCTTACCATTCGACTTAAGTTTTCTAATTGACGATATAATGAGCATTTACTCATTACTTCAAAGTTTAATTAAGACCCTGAAATTTATAATTACTCTCTTATCTGCTAGTACCTATAACACTACCTCCGTCTTAACAATACAAGCAACTTTGGAGTTTTTATGACCAAGAACCCTGCATAAAAATATTACCCTATGTCTGCAATACAATCGATTTGTAATACAGTCTGTTACTCCCACACCTCTATCCGGGATGAAGATTCTCCAATGTTCTTTTACCAGTTTATTCATTACATTAATAGAGTTATTCCCTTAACAATAAGTTTTCTTCTAAGTTCCTGTAGCTTTGTGAAGGAAATAGTGGTCAATCGGGTTTCGGTGATCATGAGTACCAAAAAAAAAACAAAGGACCCTATTGTTTGCCAAAATCTGAAATACAGAACGATTGTGGCTAGCATTTTGGGGTTTCAGGATTCGGGGTTTCGCGAGTACAAGATCCGGACATCAATACACAATATTTACCAAATTTGCGAGGAGATGTCGAGCACTTCGGGGTTTTGAGGTTTGGGATCTCGTCAATACCCATGTCAATTATAAACACACACAACTCCTGAATTTGCGAAAGGTGATCAGTACTTCATAAATTCAGAGTTCGGGATTTTGTGAGTGCAAGTGTCCAAACAACAACATCAACAAATTTTCAAAATGCGAAAAAGGAAAAGGTGAGACCCACATTTCGGGATTTCGGGGTTCGAAACTTCGCGAGTTCTGATGTACAACAATTCCTAAAATTGCGAAAAGAAAGGAATGTGGAACTAACATTTCGGGATTTCGGGGTTCAGAATCCCACGACTTCAAAAGCCAAAACATCAACCACAGACAATTCTCGAAATTGTGAAAAGAAAAGAACGTGGAACCAACAATTCGAGATTTCGGGGTTTCAAATGTCAAACTACAACATACCACCATTCCCGAATTTCGAAAGGTGAAAGGGTGTGGGATTAACACTTCGGGATTTTGGGATTCGGGTTTTCGGGGTTTCAAATGTCAAACAACATAACACAACCATTCCCGAATTCTGAAAAGTGAAAGGAACTTCAGGATTTCGGGATTCATGTTTTCGGGGTTTCAAATGTAAAACTACAACATACCACCATTCCCGAATTCTGAAAGGTGAAAGGGTGTGGGATTAACACTTGGGGATTTCGGGATTTGGGGTTTCAAATGTCAAACAACATAACACAACCATTCCTGAATTCTGAAAAGTGAAAGGATGAGGAAATTAACACTTCGGGATTTCAGGATTTGGGTTTTTCGGGGTTTCAAAAGTCAAACAACAACACACTACAATTCTCGAATCCCGAAAGAATAAAGACTTAAGAATTTACACGCATAGAAGGATACAAAAGGATAAAGGTTTTTTGTAAGGGAAAATCTCTAAATTCGTCATAGACCTTGACTAAGGAAAGGGTAGCCCATTCTGAAAATAAAAAAGGAAGCAAAAACTTCGAAAGGCGTCGATTCTCAAGATTGTTTTAGCATCCGAAAAAAAGACAAAAAGGGGTTTCCAAAATTCTTTAACTCCCGAATTTTGTCATTCTAAACAAATCTAATATAGTGTTTGCATATTGTTAGATACATAGCATCAGATAAAGAATCTAAACAGAAAGTGGGAAGAATTCGTTACAGATCCGATTTAATTAGATTCAATGCACTAGATGCAAAAAGGGTCATACAGACAGAGAATGTAACTTATTCCAGTTCAGATTCAATAGATACATAACATCAATAGCCATAGCCATTCATAATAGAGAGAGGAAAATTAACATATCTGAATCCAATCCACGGGAAGACAAAGGGAACAACCACGTTCCTCCCAACCATAGAATAAGGCAGCCAAATCTACTTGCCTGATTCACCCCCTAGCCTGACCATGAATCCATGAGGGTGAACTTGGAAACTCCTCCTCAACAATGTCCTTCAATTCCAACAATTATCCTCTTGCCTCACACTTACTCAACAATTCTCATAACAGCAAGGCGATTCTATTTCAGCAAGCTCCACTTGCCTCACACTCAATCCGCAGTGTTCATAACAACAAGCGAGCTCAGAAAACCTCTTCCCAACATACTCAACAATGTCCTGCCTCCTCGCATATGTTATTTATCAATTTTGCCTAGGTCTTTTCCTTCCTTTGGGGATTTTCGGAGATTTCTTAATCCCTGACTTTCAGGGGCTACCAGTGGCCAAATCTCTAATTTTCCACTTTTAATCATCAGCCCAGAGGTAGTTCCAACTTCTTCCCCACTCATGGAGTCATGGTCAGCTGATTTTTTTAACATGGTTGTTCCATTTGTCCTCTTGCAGTTAATATAATTATTCTATTGTGATACAAGTGTCATAGTCAAATAGTTAGTTGAGTCCA
>JZKD02S1880530.1:822017-836496 GCA_000966675.3 Picea glauca | reverse complement strand
ATATATAATTCCTATGTTAAACATCAAGCACACAAATATAAAATCAAAGACAAACTAATATGAGGAGAAAACACATTGCTATAAACTATAAACTATGAAAAGCTAGAAGGCTCTTGAAAGATAATGAAAACCTCAATTTTGATCCCTCAATCCTACTGCCTATAATCCAACCAATTTTTTTATTATATGTTAAACATCAAGCACACAAATATAAAATCAAAGGCAAACTCAAGCACACAAATATAAAATCAAAGGAAAACTAACAAATATAAAATCAAAGGCAAACTAATATGAGGGGAAAACACATTGCTATAAGCTTTAAGGAAATTGGAATATGACATGGTTAATAGTGGGGACATTCAATTTGTTAAAATCAAAGACAAACTAATATGAGGGGAAAACACATTGCTATAAGCTTTAAGGCAATTGGAATATGACATGGTTAATAGTGGGGGCATTCAATTTGTTGTTACGATTGTATGCATATGCGTAATTAAGTTATGTGGCAATATTATTATTTATTTTTTTTAAAAAGGTGGAACCTACTATATTAAGTTATTGAAGAAACTTTGACAAAATGTACAGAGATATAGGTACGAGTCACTAAAATGATTTCGTTTACCAGAAACCAGCATAGTTTGGAGAACATATAATAGTAGCATGATAAAACAAAGAAACAAAATAGCATCTGTCCTACCCGGAGGAAACCAGGACAAATGTCTATAGTCCAAGTGAACATGTAACAGTAGCATGATAAAACTAAGAAACAGAAAAGCATAGAAGACCTAGATACCCGGTGACCTGTTGCCCTTGCTTGTCTACCACGTGGACCCAGCTGGGATGGAAAATGCCTACGCGCAGAGAGGGCACTTTCGCTTAGCTGGAACATTGGAGTACGCGTCAAGGAGAAGGTCCAGACGCTGGCCCATGAGAAGGGCTCTGTGCTCCAGGTCTGCCATGTGGCCTCAGAGTTCAAACACCAGAGCCAAATGCTCTGCATGGAGGAAAGAACCATGCAATCCATTACCCACGTCGTTGAGGGATACATCCCTCAATTCCACGGTCACTCCAATTCCATCTTCGAGCTTCATCAGCTCTGCACCATCCACTTCTTCCTTCCTCACTGATCTATTCTTGTCCGCGTTCTCTTATGCTCTGGTTTTATCCCATGTTTCTTCCTTGAACGTTGCCTACATATCATGGCTGGTGGTGCTGTAGTCACCTGGCCAGGGAATTTTCTCAACAATGCACCTGGGGATGTCATCTGCCAGAGAAATTTTTGGGCCGCTTCCATCCTGGTGTTTCGCGTCCATGGCTTGGGGTTCTGGGGTGGTCGCCGAGTCCTCCATGAACGGAATTTCTTCCACGTAAAAGGTGGGAAACGTGTCCGCAACACCATCCTCCTGCTTGTCTCGAGGTTTAATTGTCGTGGTTTCGCTTCTACATCTGGCTCGCGTCTCCGCAATGATGGCATGCAGAGCCAATTGTTCAGCTCGAGCCTTCTTTCGAAGAATGGAGGTCACCATCAACAGAGCACGCTCCAGCTTCTCCTTCCTTTGCCGCTGCGCCTTGTAGGTGTACCAGGCCGAGCCACGGCGAGGCCTGCCCCACTTTCTGGTCATAATTGCCAGGGAATAGATGACGATACAGTGAGGATGCAGTGAGATGGGAGTAAGCCGAGACGAGAAGGATACAGGGCTGCACCAGAGCTCCCAGATGATGAGGAGAGCCAAAGCGAGAGCCGACCCACTCTGTCCAGGCACATGAAAAAAGAAATTGCCAAAGGCCGAAGTCACCTGGCCATCCATAAACCCTGTCATGCTGAGTGCACTGTGAGCGAGAGTGTTCATGCGAGGGAGGTGTCCCTCCACCGTATAACTGTTGTTATGGCCTTCTACCATCATAAACGCAGGGTGGGTGGGTGGCGACCATCAACATTTATGATATGGCTTAGTGCTAAGCCTGGTGTCAAGGAACTGTCGTGTGTCACCCCATCTGGGGCTATGTGGCAATATTATTAATGGATAAGAAAATGATCATTCCATGAGACATTCGATTAGTTGTTACCATCAAATGCATATGTATAGTTAAGTTATGTTCCAATATTATTAAGTGAGAAAATAATATTACATCATTTTTCTTTTTCATATAATCAATAGAGAAAAAAGAATAATACATAATTTTATTGAAATGCAAAAATTAAATAAATTTTCTTAAAATGAGATAAAAAAAATAGAAATTAATAATTTTTAAAATGAGGGATATTTGGTTGAAAAGTGGGTATAAGAAAACAATTTTTTTCCATAAATTCGCTAAGTATAGAAAGAAATATAACATTATCCGGGATATATTTGATAATGAAGGTAATATACAACATTATCGGGCAGGCTTTCAATTTTTACAAATATCTTTATAAAGCAAAGGATAGAGAAGATACCCTAACCCAACTCAATGTGTTAAAAAAGTTCCAAGATTCTTCTCGGATGAAGAAATTAATGAGGTTGGTAAACAAGCCACCTTTCATGAGATTGACAAAATTGTAGAGATGATGTCGAAGGACAAACGCCCAGGCCCATATAGATGGACCTAGGAATTGTTCCAACACTTCTTTAATATAATGGGTAAATATCTACTAGATGCAGTAGAAGAGTCAAAGACTTTTGGCAAGGTATGTGGTTCATTAAATGCTACTTTTCTTACACTTATCTAGAAGGAGCCAAAACATGTTTCTTTTCATGAATATAGGCATATTGCTTTGTGTAACTTTGTTTATAAAGTTATTACTAAGCTCATTGCCTCGAGGATAAAATATAAACTGGCCTCATGTATTTCAGAAGAACAATTTGGTGTTTTGAAAGATAGGCTTATATTTGATGTTATTGGTCTTGCACAAGAGTGTATGCACTCCTCAAAATCCAAGAAGATGTCCTCTTTAATTATGAAATTGGACCTGAAGAAAGCTTACGACAAAGTCAGTTGGAATTTTCTAAGAATGTTGTTGATACATATAGGACTTAAGTGGGAGGTGGTACAGTGGATAATGGGGTGTGTTTCAAGTGCAAATTTTGCAGTCCTAGTAAATGGTTCCCCAACAAACTTCTTCAAATGATTTAAAGGATTAAGGAAAGGCTTCCCACTTTCACCTTTGTTGTTTCTTCTGGTGGTGGAAAGTTTCAGTAGAATGTTGAAGAAGGCCAAATCGGATGGACTTTTCTCAAGTCTAAAAGTGGCTAAAGGGTTAGTCCTTACACACTTACTCTTCGTCGATGATGTTTTGATCCTGGGTATTGGCTCTATTGAAGAATGGATTGAATTAAAGAAGATTATTTCTACTTTCTGTCAAGCTACTAGAATGGAAGTAAATTGTCAAAAATCATGTTTTCGCTTTAACAATATGGAGGCTAAGAAGATTGAAAGGCTTGAACATATTTTTGAAATTCGCTTAGTACATTTAGACTCCAGATTGCAGTAATTAGGGTTTAACTTAAATCCTAATGAATATAAAGTCTTTGATTGGTTATGGCTACTTCAAAAAAATGAAAAGAGAGTTGGCCACTATTCGTTTAGGTGGATATTCCTTGGTGATAGACTGGTACTTATTAAAACTATCCTACAAAACATTCGAGTATATGGGTACACATTAGAAAAATTCCCAGCATTTCTCAAGTCAAAAATCCGACAAGTATTTTCAAATTTTCTATGGAAGGGAACAAGAAAACCCTCGAGTTTTCATCTCGTTAATTGGGATTTTATTACAAAACTGAAATGGCTTGGAGGTTGGGGTATTCGGAACCTAGACTAGTTTGCACAAGCATTGAAGACCAATTATTTATGGAGATCTTTGTTCGGGCATGGCCTGTGGAGTTTAGATACTATTAAGAAATATCTTAAAGGAGAAGATGTCATCTACTGGTTAAGAACTGAAAACCACAGATACCTTGTAGCCTCACTCTTCTGGAGGAATCTTTTGATGTCTATGCCTTTTTTAAATAAGTGGTTAGCATGGTCTGTCGGTATTGGTACCATGGTACTGGTTGGTCTAGACCCTTTTGTGGGAAGCGGTCCTTCTTATAAAATCTAAACAAGACTTATTCAACATTTTCATTCTCTCAAGGTTTATACTCTTGCACATGTCAACCATACTTCTCCTTATAATGCTTCAGGTTTACATGATTGGTTAGCTCCTTGCAATCTGGGCCCTGGAAGGTGACATGGCAACAGAATGGGAATCTTATATTTTAATGTTAAGATGTAGTGGAGTTTCACTCAAAAATGAAGAGGATACAATTTCATGGTCATGGAACCACTCATCGAGTTTTATTACTGTTATATATGCTTATGATGCATTGGTTGATCAGAATGTGAAGGTGGATCCAAAATGGTGGTATAGAGAAATAGTAAATTGCATATCCCTATAAAAATCTTTCTTTTTGTTTGGTTAAGTCTACAAGATCACATTCTCATAGGGGAGAATTAAAGGCGCTAAGGAGGAATAGGCCCATTTGTGTGTTCACTTTGTTTAAGGAGTGATGAAACCACTCAACATATGATGGTTAAGTGTGAAGTCACACAGTTCATGGAAGGATGTATGTACATAGTTGAATCTCCGTGATATTTGGAAATTACAACCCTTGACTGAAAATTTGAAATCTTCGTTTTTAGTCTATCGTGATGGTCCCCTTCTTTGTACTTTCAAGATTATGGAGATACATGAATAAGATCTTGTTTGAGAAATCTAGGATGGTCCTCATCTGTGACTATTACAATCAGGATGTTCGATCCTGGATACTTGTTTTCGCTGTAACATAAATCCTAATTCTATCAATATTGTTAATAATATTATTATGTTGTGATCTCATTTTTTTTTTTATGAAAACGGTGAACCTATTTACCCATAATACTCACTTTCCAAATAATGTGTTATCCACATTTTTGGCGAACATAGAGAAATAGTTTTTGGCCATCACAAAAGAAATAATTTTGTACCATAGCCAGTGGGCCAGAAATTAGAATTTAGTAGGAAATTTCAGGAATATCTTTGTGTAAGTTCTAAATTATGGATCTGTCCAACATAGAACGCATGCATCCATCTGACTCAAATATTGTGGTTCTTCTCTAAGGTAGTGACGTACATAGGAAATTCTACCAACATCGGTAGTGCTATTGTCAAATCTCTGCAATTGACTTCAACCCTCTGTACCGTCTCTTATTGATTCCGGGCACGAAAGAATAGAACCAACAATTCATTCTACCTATGTTGTATAACCTCTTCTCATAATTGGTTGGATTAATTTATTTTGTTATAATTGGTAGAATTTAATTGATGTATACGAGCTTTAGAAGTTCTTATTATAATTGGTAAAAGCTTTTATTATAATTAGTAGGATTTAATTGATGACATTTTTAGAAATTCTTATCATCTTAAGCGCTTGAATTAATTTATTTTGGAGTATTGAGTATCAACAATAAACTATTCATTCAACCTAAGAAAGCTATAGAACCTCCTATCATATCATCCTCCTATCATATTAAATTTAGCTCATACAGTTCTATCATCTATGCTCTACTTTTTCATGGTGCTTAGGAGTTCAAAAGTAATAATCTGAAAAAAGATTGCATTCATTACACACTTTGACTACTATGCAAATATTTATGTTCCCAGATCCTCTAGTAAGTCGTTCCATGTTCCAACCCAAAGAACGAACCATTGAGCACTCGACCTTTTCTACAATTCCCACTTCCATTTATATAAACAAAAAGCTTTGTGGTTTTTTAGCAGCTTCATATTGACACATTCTTTAAATGAGTTCAATAGAAAATTTATAAGAATCATCCTCGCCTATTATTTTAGATTTAGGTTTTAGGAATAGTTTCTATATATAAGAATCATTCTCGCCTATTATTTTAGGTTTAGGTTTTAGGAATAGATTTCATATTGTTATGTAATTTTAGGTTTAGGTTTTAGGAATAGATTTCATATTGTTAGTGGAGAAGGTATTTATAGAAAAACATTATTAAAAAATGTTTTCTAACTATTATCGAACAAATTAAGCAAAAACTGTTTATAACTCATGTGAAAGAAGTTAGTTTTTTTAATTTTAATATTCTAACTTATTGGTTAGCTTTCCTCTACATACTTATTTTTTTTTTGTTGTTATCTAAGAAAGAGTTAAAAATTGTCTAACTAGACAATAAAAATGTTTTTTTAATTTTAATATTCTAACTTTTTAGTTCTCTTTCTTATACTTACTTATTTTTTCTTAATTGTCTAAGAAAGAGTTAGAAACGGTCTAACTGTACACTAGAAAAGTTAAAACAAAAATTACTTGTTATTATGTAGCCCTAAAAACACATAACCAAATAATAATAATAATATAATGATAGAATATATATATTTTATAATTGATAGTTGCTATTTATACAATTACTATAACTTAATAATAACATATATGGTAGTTAAACAGATAGATCTTTATCAATATTTTAAATTATTTTAAAAATAAAATTATTATCTTTTAATAAAAACAAATTAGTTCAAAATAAAATAAAGTGTAATAATATAGTATTATCATAAATAAATTTTTTATTTGTTTGATAAGTGAATTTTTAAATCATTTTTTTTTTATATATTCTTTTTATTTCATTTTTTCTTTGTCTATCTATTTAATGTCTTTAAATATGGAAGATGAGAGAATTTAATGTCTTCAAACATGGAAGATGAGAGAATTAATGAAGTATGGATAATCTAATAAGAAATGGAATAAGTACATGCCAAATTGATCTCTAGTCATCACTTAGAAAGGTGACTTGTCAACTTTAAGTTAAGCGCACCATTTTTTTTATGTTAACTTGAAGGTTAAAAATTTCAATATAGCTTCAATTATTGAAGTTTAATTTTTTAATAAAAAAATTATTATTGAAGGGTTAATTTCTTCTAAAAACTTCATTGTTGAAGGGAAAAAATTTAGATATGACGTTCTTTGACGGGAAATATAGATACCCAGAACATAAAAAAAAATTGTTTCATGAGTAAATTGAAATCCAAATTCCAACCCTGAGTGCCCTGCCTTCTTTCACACTTCTTAAAAGACAACATGCTTGGTTCATCCCTCAAGCTAATACTTTTACAATTAACCCGTTAATTTCACTAACTAAACCTTCACTTGAGGAATTAAAAAAAATATTTTCTAGGTTAGGGCCTTGGTCTTAGGCATCCAAAAAAAACTCCATAGTCTTTTCTCATTGAAACATAAAAGTTGTCATATAGAGTTTGAAAGTCCTTTATAGCAAGTGTGTTTTATCAATACAAGGGGCGCACCATCTTTTTTGTGTTAATGTTTAAGGTTGGACTAGTGGATATGCATGAGGGAACCATGCTCCCAAAATATTGTCATTTATCTCAAATTTCAATACTCTTGACTTACTACATATCATTAAATACTATCGTCTGTGTTTTGGTGTAAAGTGTTTCCAAATGACACTCAATAATAAGATAGACCTAATGGTGCATATGGGAAATGAAATATATGAGTGATAAAAGTAAAATAGTTTATCCCCAAACATGAATTACATGGTAAATTGATGAAGAAATGAGAACCAAACCTTAGAGAAAGCTTCTTGATGAATTTTTTCAAATGTGGAGCAAGTAGAGATGAATCCAAGTGGAGAATACACTTGCACATAATGGCAATAATGAAGACAAATCTATGATTCTCCAAACCAAATGATTAGTTTAAAATCTAATGGAAACATCTGAAAACCATTACAAAGATATTTTAGGGGAAAGAGATTGAATACTTTGCATTAATATCGATTGAAATAACAAGGTACAAAATTGGAAGTTTTCACCTTGAGGTAGTGATGGAGATGGCCTCCAAGCTCTCTTTATGAGGGGTCCTATTCTCATTACAACTATCTCATTAGTTGTGGAATGATTTGAGTAGTGTTGTCCCTTATGCAATGGATAATAGAGTGGACATTTTGGCAACAAAATCACTCATGAAGCATAATCAAAATGATGGAAGCATGAAAGCTTAAAAATGTCTAAAAAAAATCTAGCAGCATAACCTTACTCATTGAATTTATGAAAATGTATGATAGAGGATTTTGTTTATAGAGTTTCATGGATGAGTAAATGGAGAGAAATGGATATCCATGTCAACTATTATCCCATGGGATTGTATTTAATCAAGGGATGGTCAAGGGATGGCTAAGGTACTCCACCTTGAGTGAAGAGGTCAAATTGATATCATTGTGCCTTAAACAAGCAAAATGCTAAAATGACCATATAAATGAACAGGATGAAAATTTTATTACATTTTTGTTGAAATAGGAATATGTAGGTATCGAAGAATATCCCTCACAATTATGTAGCCAATGGTCTAAAGCACTAGGTAGTTCTCTCTTTTGGTCAACTAAAAGGTTGATTTTGATTTGCCACAAATAATTATTCTTTTATCCATAGTTTTGTTCTTTTATATGGTGGTTAATGTTGATTTGTAATGTCCATAGAGTATATCAGTTAAGTGTTTGTAGGTGAATGAAAGTGGGATGATAATAGATGTCCCTTGCTATGTGAGGCCAGGAGCACATCATATAGCCAAATGCATCATGTGTTTATGTCATGGTACAAAGAGACAAAGAGAGAGAGAGAGAGAGAGAGAGAGAGAGAGAGAATTGCATTAAGGAGAACTCAAGAGATAGAGAAAAAGGATGTCAACTATAAGACACAAAATTTTTAAGGGATATGTGTGTGTGTTTGTGTGTGTGTAGGAAAATCCTCACATAAAACCCTCTAAGTACTTCCCATTATCCATGGATGGTAAATGGGGTAAATCATCAACCCTGATTATGGAGTCTCACCTCGAGGGGATCAAGAAAGTTGAACCCGTGACCTCCCCAACTGATCACTGGGGAATATATCTCACGCTTGGCTCAAGACCACTTGAGATAACCCTCGGGGTTGATACATACATACATATATATATATATATATATATATATATATATAATATTGATGATGATTAATGTCCACTTAAACCAATTGGTCTATCGAACCTTTAAAAGGTAAGAGATTACTTTGATTTCTTTAAAATTATATTTTGTGCTAAAAATGCATTAAGAGAAGTGTTCCAATATCACCATAGTTTTCATGACTTAGAAGTCTAGGAAAGTCTGTATTGTGGAAAAAAAAATTAAATTGGGGTCTAGTTTGGGAATAAGAAGGGAAATCTAAGAGGAAGTGTTTTTCATCTTCAACCCTCTTAGTGTCACAAAGATAGCAGTTTCTTTCATCCCATGGTGTTTTGGGAATCGTCAAATGCCCAATTTTACTATGTAGCTCATGAGAGTTTGTTCTTATTTTAGCAATGTTGATTTTCTTCTTTGAACTTCTTAAAACTGAGAGGTACTTTTGATATTCTAAATTAAGGTTGACCACCTCCTTGTAGTATCTTAGTTTCCATTTATCTGCTAATTCTTTATCACACCACATATTCTCCTTAAATTTAGGAGTGATAATATTTGTAATATTAGATCGACATTCTACATGATGGCTTCTTCTTGTATTCCCCAATGATTTAGCCAAGATTCCACATCTTTATGCCATTATCGTGTGAGCTGTTGGTGTTTTTGGATAGAGTTTGAAGCAATTTTGGGGAGGCTCTTGTTTTCATGTTGTTTATCTTGTTCTTGTAAGTTATATATCTAATCATAGAAATGCTATTGATGGGGGAAAGGATTGATTCTATGAGGAGGATAGGATAGGGTGTATTGCCCTTAATTTTGAGATTACAAGTTATAAAATTATTTTGGATCTCATCTATCTTTATCCAAGATTCTCTAGAGATACTTCAACCCCAAACTTCACATCCATATAAGATAATTAGAGTGATGAGAGTGTGAAAGAGCCCTTTTTTCTTATCCCAAATCAAAAGGTCTACTGATTTACAATCGTTTTCAAGCCCATAATAAGATTTCCACCCTCCATTTATCCTTTTCTTAATGCTATGGTTCCAATTGAGCTTTTGGCAAATATCGATTCCAAGACATTTGTATGAAGGTACTTTCTTCAAGCTATTGTTTTCATATACAAAAGTATCGTAGGTGATATTCTTGGATTTAATTATCATAAACTTTGTTTTTTTAGTGTTCACAGTCATGCCCATACTAGAGTAGAAGTCCTTGCGGATTATAAGTTTCTTGCCTAGGTCATAGGGACTCTTCGCCATAAGAACTATCTATACAATCACAATCCATTTATACAAGGTGTACATACCCATGCTCATGTAATAATCAATCCAAGTACAATATGGAACAAGGGATTTGTAAGATGGTACACATGGATCTAGGTCATGATATATATGAAAATTAGTGTAACTTCCATCTAAAACATGTGATGGAACATTGTCACCCAGTGGGACCATGAAATTGGTGGAAAGGGAACCCACAATATGGGAGGGTTGGGACATGTCGATATCTCAGTAAAGATAAACTAGGTCTATAAGTTGAAAATAATGTTGAAAAGGAGTTGTCCATGTCCATTTTCATGGGCTTCAACAAGATCTAGAACAATTGCAACATGACATACAAATATCCACAATATGATAATGAGTTGTAGGCAAGTATATGAGAAAGCATCTGGTTAATAATCAATTATGGAAATCAATCCTAGATGTAAGGTAGCCTACTAATCATGATAACGGGGACCAAGGGACTGTTATGATATTTAGCCACTTAGGATCTAGTTAAAATCAACATGGTCTAAAGTGTCTTTAGGTAAAGTGTGTTTTTATAGTGTGTTTCCTTAGTATTCATTAGTATGCATTTGTGGTTATCTAATTTGAAAGTAATGGTATGTTTTAGAAATAAATTGATTCGATGGTTCATATTCTTCTTGATACTAAGAACTATATTGAAATGTTTCTTAACATGAAGTTGAGTCATGATCTTTATTTAAATAACACAGAGGGTCACTTGTTGATGATCAATTATGAGAAACGAATACATACAAAAAAAAATAAAAAATCATTTAAAATATATTGCCTCAAGTGATCGCGTTGGCTAGGGCCAAGGACTATTTCCCTCTGTGGTTTTTAACTATGTAATACATTGGTGTATTGATGTTTGATCTGTTTTTGTGAATATTTTCTTAAGGTGTTCAACTTGTGTGGAAATATCATATTTGTCAAACTCATTGCCATTGTCGATCAAGATATTGAACTTGTATCACCACTTGCATCAAAGGATTTCTGGATTCTGCTATTTTTGTGTACTTTTTGGATAAGTGGTTGTTCCCTTACATATAAATCACTCATTTTAGATGGAAACACTTTTTGTTTCAATCGAAAAGGTTTTTGTTTTCCCAAGATGGGACCATTTTTGGCATATCCAAGGGTATATATATATAGTGTTAATATTTCAATTTATTTGTTTATATAACCAGTTTGCTAACCTTTTTGATCTACATTTGCTCTTTGTCGTGCACCTTGTGTGATCTTGGAAAACTGGAAAAATAGATGAAAGTGTTTTTCTTTTTGCATATGATATTTTCTCTGTTCTCTATGCAATCTCAAAAAATCAGAAACAAAGAAACACTTGTATTTTCTATCTAGGCTAACTGAGATCTAACTCCGGTCTTGTAAAGTTTCAGATTTGTTTTTTTTTTTTCAAAATTTCATTTTTTTTGTGTGTAGTTGTGTTGAAGTATTTTGCAGGATTTTTTTTTTGGGGGATAAGCATGTATTTTGAAACAAATAGTAAAAGAAAAAAAAAACTCCTCCTTCATAACATTTGTTATATATTTTTCATTAGATTACTTGGTTGAAAGTTACTTTATTAAATAAGAGGTCTTGAGTTCAAGTCTTTCTTTTCATTAAGTTAAGTTTTGAAAACTTTCATGCAACTTTAAGTTATCACATAAATTTATTGTAAAACACACTTAACTTAAATCATAAAAGTGAATCAATATAAAGTAACTTTCATATTATTTTTTTAAGTTACTTTTTGCATGCAACTTTAATTGATAAAGTAATGTCATTGTAAATTTGATTCTTATTTATTTTATAAAAGTGGGTTACTTCGTGTAAACATAACTTATTTGTAAAAGTGAGCATCCATCACCATATGGACCAACCTCTCCCTACCACATGGCACTTTGGTTACCTTTTATAACTTACTTAGAAAGGGCATAGCTTTGAAATGTAGGGTCCATTTTCAATTCCATTGTTTTGAAATTACCAATCTCTTTTAGAAATTTCCATCCAAATAGTCGATTTCTACTTTTAAATCCATCCTACCTTTATATTTTAATATGGATAGTCCAAATGATCTTTTTCTTACTAGTTCAAACTGCGTTTAATGGAAATCGTGTATGGAAGATGTACTATGAAGTAAAGGACTTTATCATATTAACTTCGAAAAATAAACTGCCCCCATCGTCAACTCAAAGAAAGATAAATGAGATAATAAAAATGACGAAGCACATTGATTAATAGAAATGTCCATCTCTGGTGATTTATGGTTTCATATGCAAGGAGTTGACAAACCAGATGACACTTGGAAACATATGAAAATTGTATTTGGTAAAAATAATGAGGTTCAAGCCCACCAACTTGAAAAACAATTGATTTCTTTAAATCCCGATGATTTGTCTTGCATTGAAAATTATCTATCTAAGTTTGAAACACTCAAACTTTTACTTGAATACTGTAACATAGAAACGAAAGATGAATAATTGATATATGATATTCTCAATAATATTGGTAGTGAATATTCCTTTTTTGTATATAATGTTCACTCAACTAGAGAAGATCAAGGGTATTCTTACACACCACCCGATTTTGAATCTTTCTTTTATCCTTTCATTAGAGATAAAGATAAGATATTACATCTTTGAGTGATCAACATTGCAAATACATATAACAAAGCGTTAGTGGCCTAATAAAAGGATTAAAACAATCATCTGAAGAAGCAACATCCTTGCAACAAGCAACAAAACAAGATTCCCAAACCCTCTCATCCAACTCCTACTACCAATGGTGTCAAAGGAAAAAAATAAAAAAGTAAGAAGATTGAGAGAATTCACAATTTCTATGGGCTAGATGGTCATATACATTCTGGATTTTTTAACAAGATGGAATCCTTAGAAGTAACAATGAATAAGCACAACATCAATATTGAATCTACTTCTTCTAACTCTTCTCTCATGGACATGCACTTTCTACTCCCAGTTTTTTCTTTAATGAAACATATAATTTTTCTTCTAATGAGTGCCATATTGATTTTGGAGCATATTATCATATGGCTAAGGATAAATCCATTTTTTCTACAATGTAATACCGAACAAATATTTGTTGGTGCTGATAGTTCTCTTAGTGTTGTAGGGTCTAGAAAAATTTAGCTATATGATGGTAATTTTAATTATGTAATATGTGTTCCAAGTATCTCATCCAATATTATATTAGTATATCAAATCACTCATTTCGGTGAAGGTAAAAAAATAGAATTTTCACCTCACCAAGCTGTAATCAAGGATTTAAAATATCCCAAAAATTTCGTAGCAACTGGAATTTTTCATGATATTACCAAGTTGTATGTATTTGAAAACTTTGGGGAATAATTGATCTAGGTGGATATTGATGACCAATTACCTATTCCACTGGCTCAAAGCACAATTTTCCACATTGGCGGTTTTTCTACAGTTTTCCGGGTCATGAACTTCCAAGGTTGTTTTGAGGCCATAAACGACATTTTTTGATGTCGAAATGTGTACTCCTCGGCTAGAACTTTCTGATGAGGTATCGAGTGCCCATAAAAAATACTGTATGCAAATGTTACGCCCTCGGGAAGTTGACGTATCAACTACCCCCATCAGGGTCCACAAACTTTTTGGCATTTCATCTTTTAGTGATATGTAAACTATAATGGATATTCCACTGGAACAGTTCGTCACAACATATCTAATGAAATACTGAAATATTTACTATTATGGTTATTTTTCCTTTAGATATCATAATACTAATTTACTGATTTTCTGGTTATGAATGAAATAAATAAAATCTGGAAAATAGAGAATAGTAAAATACAATCACACCATCCAAAAATGAAAACAAAATATAACCTAGGAAACCCAATACGAGAGAAAAGTGTAATACCCCAGGTTGACCCCTGGTTATAATTGTAAATATGTTTCATAGGCTGGTGAGCCAAGATATTATAGGCTAGAGGGTCTGTATAATTATTAGGCCGGAGATCCTAGATGCTAAAAGGCTAGTGATCCTATCATTGTAAAATGTAATCACACTCATATATTAATAAAAATACAACATTGTTGCAGACCAACTAGAAAAAAGAGTATGGGGGGATAAACTCCACTAGAAAGGGAAAGGGGGGGGGTAAGAGTCTAAGGTTAAGGGCCTAAGTCAAGGGACTTGAGCCCATGAATAAAATAATATTATTCCTAAGTCCTAAATTCATATAT
>JZKD02S1880530.1:792851-809558 GCA_000966675.3 Picea glauca | reverse complement strand
ATCCTGGATGCATGCTCATGTTTGTACACTCATAAATGGTTTCTGTATAGAAGTGTTTTCCTGGTGTTTTGATCGAAAATAATGGATGCATGCTTATACTTATATGACCATAATCAGTTTATGTATAGAATGAATAAGTTCAGAATACGAGTTTGTTCCCTTGAGATTTGTTCCATCTACTTGACTCACGCTATGTCCTAGTTTGATTTCCCGAAGGCACCTCCTCCCTTGAAGTTTCCTCGCATTCCAGAGCCAGAGTGAGTTCCTTGAAAAGACTACCGTTATAGTAAACCCACGAGTTTACTTTACCTCTGTCACAGAGTTCATAGCTTGGAAAATTAGGAAGGATTTTCAGTCCGGTCACCAAGCCTAGGGATGATTATCCAAGAACCCTCTGAAGGATCATGTGATTGGAGTTTAGAAACCTTGTACAAGAAAGAGTAGTTCTCTCAGGTTTCGGCGTTTCGACACCCGAGAAACCCAAGGGCAAGACCCCTCATCTTCCCCAGTTGCGAAATCCTGGTATGCAAAACCCCAAATTGGTTTAGCGTGAATGGGTTTCAAAGTTTCGGCACCCGGGAAACCCAAGGGAAAGACCCCTCGTTTTTTCCAGTCACGAAATCCTGATGTACGAAACCCCGAATCGGCTTAGCGAGAATAGGTTTCGGCATTTCATCACCCGGGAAACCAAAGGGTAAGACCCCTCATTTTTGCCAGTCTTGAAATCCCGATATACGAAACCCCGAATTAGTTTAGCATGATAGGTTTCGGTGTTTCGGCACCCGGGAAACCAAAGGGTAAGACCCCTTGTTTTCGCCAGTCATGAAATCTCGGTATACGAAACCCCGAATCGGTTTAGCGTGAATAGGTTTTAGAGTTTTGGCACCCGAGAAACTAAAGGGTAAGATCCCTCATTTTCACAAGTCGCGAAATCCCGGTACCCAAAACCCCGACGTGTTCTGTGGATGAGCCCTAGGTCACCAGATAGGGTCTTGTGGTAGGAAGGAGGAGTCCAGAAATAATCTGGACCGTCCATTTGTAGGGGACGCATGGCAAAGATCTAAATCCATCGGGGTTTTGGACATCGAAGGAATAGGAGTGAAGACCCCACCAAAAATCCTGAAAGGTAGAATGTCGGGATTTAATACGGGCCATTGATCAAGTTGATGATCTGGACCATAGATCCGGATGATACCGGGCTTTCGAGTTCCGGGGATTCAAAAGGGAAAGGAGGAACGCTGGCATCGCGATTTCCCGAATCGTGAAACCCTGAAAGTATTTAGAGGAATAACACCAGGTCATAGGATTGGTCGTATGAAAAGTGACCCAAGGTAGGAGCTAAGGATTTGTTAGACCCTTTCGGGTTTCAACATTTCGAAACACAAAGAATAGGAGAACGCTTGCATCGCGATTCCCTGAATCGCGAAAGCCAAAAGCACCTTTTGGTAAGGTCTGTGGTCGTAGCTAACGATCACATGGAGGAGGATAAGGGAAGGGATGGTCTGCGCTAGGCTCCATAGAAATTCGGGGATTTTGTCCCTTGAAGAAAAGACAAAAAGAAAAAAGAAAATATTAGTTGTCGTAGTGGGTGTGTGACATCTATGGCCAATCCCTCTAGCAAATCAGGTATGGGTAAAAAAAAATTAGAATACTCCTTTTCAAGTTATTTATTGTGTGAATGGTTTCTTCTTATTCTTATTTGATAACAAAGATGAGAGATAAAATTTCAATATATAACAACTTATTTCATGGGCTTGAGGGGAATGTTTCTTTCCTGTTGGACCATTGATTTTGACCCATATATGGAAATATCGGTTCCCCTATATGGGTTAGTTTTTTGTATCTCTTTGTGTTTCTTTGGGATAATACCACTCTTAAAGTTATTGGAGATAAGATGGGTCGGTTCATTTACCAAGCATAGATAAAATGGGGAGAAATTGAGCAGAAGTGAACTTATAAAAGGGTCTTTTGGAAGTGATTCAACTTGATATGGAAAGTTGGAGTCATATTCAAGCTCTTGATTACTAGCAGATTCCATCCAAGTAATACTTTCCATGAGTACAACCATTTCACGAAGAACTACCCAACTATATAAAAATCACATCCCTCTATTAAGAAGGTTCCACCCCCTCAAAACACCAACACGAAACAAGATTTCAAACTAGTGCCCAAAAAGGGAACGATAGATAGATGGAAAATCACAGTGTCATCAGGATATTCTATTCCAAATAAAATCCCTCTTTTCTTCCATACCATGTATTTGAAAAATTGTTTATTACATAAGTGGAAAGGCAATACAACTTCTGGTTACATTTTTCCCATAAAAAAGGAAAAAACAATTCATCCCCTTGCCGTGGAAGATTGGAGATTTCATTTTCAAGAACATAAATAAAATTGACAAGTTTCCAAGCCATTTCAATAATGTAAGCTTAAAATATGTTGAAACGATCAAGGGATTTGACCCTAAAAAGATCTATGTGGAACACATGCTTTTGGAAGGATTCAGTAACTCGTTCTCTTAAGACTCAAATATCAATATAGCATAGAAAAACCTTATAATAAGTACTCAACGCCTTGAAAAAGAGATAATTTCAGATAATAATCCTCTTCGAGGGGGAAATTTCTTTTACACCACATAAATGTTCAAGTACAAGATGATTCCAAATGAAAATGTCTCCTTGGTATATATAGGAGACTAGGAGGTACAATTACAACTAATGGACACAAGCTGACACAAATAAAATAACATTACTAATGTAATATTCCCCAATTAAAGGGGTAATGTGCCACTATTTAGGGCTTAACATGCCCCTCCCCTTCAGACAAGTGTTGTCTACAATGCTTGAATAATTTTGGATGCTTTTGTATAAAAGACTCATCTTCCCAAGTGGAATCTTCAGCAGGAATTTTCCTCCACTTAATAAGATACTCTGAAATGGATTTTAACATCCCACTCTTGCGTGCACTGAGTGAACTTATTCTTTGAGGACACTTGCTTACAAGTGATCCAGATTATTATACTATTGGGAATTTGATTGTGATTATGAGACAATATGGATATGATGACATGTTATTTTTTTGTATTGATATAGGTAGGTGCTATTGAATTGGTTCTCCTGAGTGTGCAGTATTTTGGACCTTGAGGATGCAGAGGCATCGATGAAACCCTTGGACTCTGGATCAATTTAGGGAGTGGACCATTGAGGTATGATTGTTGTATATATGACATATGTGAATCTGATTAGATGTTATGATTATGCATTTTATTTCTAACATGATTCATTGATGATGCAGGCTGACGATAGCTTGCCAACCAGACTCACATGTGGAGTAGAGGGGTCACGCACGAATACCAAAGACGTTGAGGGAGAGGTGTGGAAAATAGCCCTGTCACAACCTATGAGCATTCCCATCGTGGCTCGAACTATAGGTTAACGACTACCTAGTTCGAGAAGACCCACAATGTCGTGAGGGGAGACTGCGACAGTCGCTCACGATGATTCTAAGGGGCACGCAATAAGGCAGGGGCCTTATTCCTTAGAGTCCCTTAGTATCCCACAAGATCACATGGTGGAGTATTGACTCCATGGGTTTTTGATGTCTACCAAGTCAGTTAAGAGATGAGTGGCACCCTTGGAGCACGTAGTGCGTCTTGAAGGGCACGTTGCACCAAGGAAACAGAATGAGGCGAGTGGCACCCTTGGAGCACCTAGTGCGTCCTAAAGGGCACGACGCGTTGTTAACTAATAAATGAATAAACCTATATGGTCTTAGAACAAATGATGTGATGAGAATTTTTTTTTTTTTTTTAAATTCCCTAATTAAAATGTCACCTAGCCTCAGAAACTAAAATCTAGGTCTAAAGTAATATTTGTGGTAAAAAAAATAAAAATAATAATAATCATCTTTAAACATGTGACAGAAGGGGGTAAGAAACTCGATTAAATTATTAAAATCAAATTAATTTGGGGGATTAAATTTTAAAAAAGGGGAGGATTGATTGTTTTGTTACATATGCTAATTAAAATTTTTATTAATTAAAAAGAAAAAGGGGAATTTCTTACACTTGCTAATTTGAGTTTTAGATAAAAAGGGAAAGAGGGAAATTTAAAATAATTAAAAAACTAAGGGAAAAGGGGGGGACACATAAAGAGAAAGGGAAACATAAGGAAAAAGAAGAATGACTAACTTAGTAAGGTATCTTTCCATTAAGAACTTTCTAAATTGAACTCAACTAGTAATTAAACTAGTAATTAGTAAGGGGGTAAGTCATTAAAATGTGTAAGGAAATATGAGGACACCTAGGAGCGATTCTAGGAATGTTTTTAGGTGGGTGAGGGAAATAGAAGTAATTAAATAATTAATGAAATTAATTTCTGGTGCAATGAAGGGCATGGGTGACACATGTACGGGGATGATTTTTCTGAATTAAATTTTTGAACAATAAATTAAAAGGGAAATTAGGAAAGAAAATGACTTAGAAACTCTATATAAAGGAGGGAGGAGGAGGATGATGGATCTCTTCTTTCATGCATAACATTATGCTGGAGAATTTTAGACTTGACTGACTTATTTTTTGGGAGTTGGGATACCCAGCTCGGTGAGGAGTGGTAGCTCGGCCTTGCGAGGCGAGCTGGGAGCTAGTTTTTCTTTGGTTTATTATGCGTGGCCCCTTTGCAGATCGAAGGGCTAAGGTGGAAGAAGAGTACCCCTAGCGTTGGCTGGGAGGTACCGCTGAAGTCTCATCGGTGAGCAAGCGGGAGCTGCATGGAGCATGTGGGACAACGACTCAGAGCGGATGACTTGGGTACGCTTGCTCTTATTCTGCATGGTAGATCATTATTGACCTTACATTTTCATTTATGTACTTTTAACTATGTAAATAAGGTGTTGGACTTAGCATTTTAATTGAGAACTTATTTCCTCATACCCTTATGCTCATTGCTTGACTTGATTCCCTTGACATTCGATCCCTGAATGTTGTGACTGTCCTATTGGTTTTATTGAGTTATTGTGAATAGTTGCGCTTTACTTCGTCCTCATCCCTAGATCGTCAGTCCACGCCTGAGCAGTCAGCCAGGAGCCGAATCGACGATCGTCACTTTGGTGTTAATAGACCTATAGATCCTAATGCCCTATTTTTCTGTGCGTGGATGATGAACGAAGAATGTGTTGCCCAATCGTCTACCCCTGTTGATCGTTCTTGGTTGATTGATGGTCATTGCTCCTTCTTGTGTTGAGTAATTCTGCCATTGTTAGCATTCCTATCCCATAATTTTTTTTAACTCTACGTTTTCCCTACGTCTTGATGGATGATTTACTTATCTTTTTACTCTCAATTTTATCCTTACAACTGGCGAATTTTCGCTCTGCAATTTAATACCTTGACTGCAATTTTTTCTCTGCAATTTCGTTGTGTTTTAAGGTGAAATTACCTTGCGTTCTGACCCATCTGGCCAACGACCTTCCTATGCATTTTAATCTATTTTAAGGGCAATTTTTTCCCTGCGTTTTCATACATTTGACATGTGTTTATTCTCTCCACTTCAACACACTCATCCACGAAATTTTTAACTTTGCGTTTTTATATATATTGATGGATAATTTAACTCTGTGTTGTAATACCTTCCTGGAACCTTAATTTTTTGTTTTATCTTATTTGATGAAAATATTCTCTGCATTTCAACACCCTCAACCACAAAATTTTTGGAAATAAAGAAATACCGAAATGCTCACAATTTATGTAACTAAACGAATATTGTTTGAACACTGGATGATAACATGTCTTATCATCGCACAATCTATGTGTCACAACTTAAGACATTATCGAGTCCTTTTGGACCAATCTTTGGATATCTGAATTCTCCTATGGATCCCCATCGTCTCTATTTTTTTTCTTTCCTTCCGACAAACATATGTTCGAGCTTATCAATTTGGATGTCTTCAAGTTTATGGTCTCTCTCCCGTTGTCTTACTCCAATGACAAGGATAAAGTTGTTCAACATTATTCCCTAACACCAGATGTATCTTCTGTAACTCATTTAGTCATTCATGAAACTAACGTTTTCTATTTTTCTTTTGCAAATTGCCACTTCACCTTCTCTAGAGAAGCATTTCCTTTTCTATGGAAGGTCACACCAACTATTGATCCTCTGCTATATTTCAGTGAATTATATACACACAAAAAAAGGGGGCATGATCCCACATACTATAATTTTTTCTATTGTTGTCTTCACTTGCTCTCAGATTCCACGGGGTCTTAATATACTCCTAGATATTTAACTCGGTGTTTAGTGTCCTCCCTGATGAACACCCCCCTGCATTTTTACTTTACATGTGCAAATTAACTTACGATGCCAATTTAATTTACTGTGCAAAATTTGATTTACTGTGCAAAATTTACTGTATCAATTTACTCTCTGCCAATTTTGCACACCAATGTTACACCTGCGTTTTTACTCTAACTCACGGAGAATTTATTTATGGTTGTGTGTTAACATTAACTTATATCAACGCCAACACTTTATAATACTGCGTATTGGTACATTTTTGGACATCGACTTTATCATGCACTCAACCTTGACACATGTTAAACCCTGCGATCATTTACATATTTAACTTTGCAAATTTTGTCTACTTAAATCCACATTTCATATCTCTGTAACTCTGTGTTTCTGGGTAACACTGCCTTGTCAATGCTTTATGAAATGATAACCGGTTAATTCCTTTACACAAGATTAAATCCATCTTAATGGACACCAACTTATATTTACTGATAGCGAATTTTAAGGTCAACGATTTAATGAATGCATTTCAATGATAACGAATTAATGATCGAGTATATTCCAGTGTCTATCGTAGGATGTCTATTATGATGTTTGAATTTTACTTGTATGGTGATAAGCACCAGGTCACTTCTTAGTTTATTTTTAGATTTTTTTTTTATTATCCATCTTTTTAAGAGTCAAAGAGTTTTTCTTTCTTTTATTTTCTTGTTAATAATGTTGCATTATTAAGAGCATCTTCGTAGCATTGTTATTCATGTGAATATGAATAGGATTTATTTTTTTTGGGTTATAATCGAGATAATTTGAATATAAGAGGGTGTTTATGTTTAAAAATATCATGAAGACTGGAATTTTTAGTTTCATATTAAGATTTTGGATTCAATTTGAATTCTTATCACAATTTTAAACTTCTTATTTCCTTATCATAGTTTATGTTATCATAACCTATGGATGATCATAGTTCCTTCAAAAGTTTTCAATAATTAGTTTACTATGTCAATTTTCGTATCAATTTTCTTATTTTATTTTATTAGTATTTTTCCTTAAAAAGGTGTCACGCCCATCACCTGGTGATGATATGATTCTTGATGGGGGGATCATCGCACACCTTAGGGGATGGAGGCGTTGATAACTTGGTTGGATTCTGGGCTTCCCATTGTGGGCATTGTCATTGAAATTGTTGTTAGCGCTTGGGTTATAACGCCTTCATGCATCTGGTCGTGCGCCTTAGAGGTTCTAGTTGTTGACCGTTGAAACCATTGTGTTGGGATTGTGGATGTTGTCCCTTATCCTGTAGGCATTTTCATGACTGTGTCGGGCGGGTAGTCATTTCTACCTTTGATTTATGCATATTTCGTCCAATTGCTCGTTGTGCTAGTGCATTGAGTTGTAGTTGTTTGTTGCTTGTTCTGCGGGCATGGTGCTTGCCATCAGATGTGTTGTTTAGCTATAATCGGTGTTTTCTTCCTGTCTTTAAAAAAAAAATTGCACTTTTTGCTTCGTTGGGTGTCGTAAAGAATGGGGTTGTTACATATGGTATCAGAGCGGGTTCAACCCGTGACTTGGGAACACTTCGGATTTCGTTGACATTATAGTTGATTATAATGTTGCTATTTAAGTTGACTTTTATTCATGCACATAATTATGTTTAGAGGACATCTTAGAGGCAGACAACGAGGTGTTAGGGGAGGAGGCGCGACGCCTCCAGTAGTATCCGTGCTTGAGGGGTCTAACCCCCAGGGAGATGAATAGGTTGTCGGGCAGGAGAAGATAGCGGTGGGTAATGTGGTTGGGATGATGAGGTATTTCTAGCGGATGTCTGAGGCACTGATCAACCATTTGGACAGAGATGAGGCTAGGGCGTTGACACCCCCTAAGGGTCCACTACGCGCTCGGGTTGGTACTGGTAGCATTCACCGCAAACTTGAGAAGGTCAAATTTATCAAGTTCTTTGGTGCCCCAGACAGCGCAGCTGCTGAGGCATGGTTGGAGAATATCACGATGTGCTTTGCACTTTGCGACTATACCTCCAACATGAAGGTCCACATGGCAATATTTAAACTGAAGGGGAGCGCACTTCTTTGGTGGAAGACACTCCTGCCACGATTGAACATGATCGTCGAAGAGGTGTCATGGGAACTGTTTGAGGAACGGTTCTGAGAGACGTACCTATCAGAGGAATTCATTGAGCGTCAGCTCAATGAGTTCAACACCTTATGATAGGGCGGTCGTACGGTGCCCGAGTATGAGGCCCGTTTTATGGAGAAGAAAAAGAAAATCCAAATACTTATCTTTCTTCATTTAATGGGCCAGTAGTAAAATATCAAGAGGAAGCAGAGAGCATAGCTCCAAATATCAAGGGTGAGACCTCATTTTGGGTAAGTTCAACGATGCCACAAGAGAAGGAATCATAATTAGAAGAGGAGATACCAAAAGTAGAAAAGGAGAATGAGGAGGCAGGGGATGAGGAAAACCTTGAAATATATGATTCTCCATCCTTTGTAGTGATACTAAAGAAAGACTTGTGGCCTTCACCCTCACTAACAAAGGAAATAAAATAAGTTGAGAACATGGTATAATTTAACAAAAGAAAAATAACATAATTACATCACAAATGATCATAATGAAAACATATTGATAAATATATATTATAAAATAATATAATCATAAATCTAATAAAATCTAGTTTTTATATCATTTCAATAGCATCATATGAGGCAACGAGGGGATCCTTTATTATCCTAGAGAAACAACAGTGGCTAGTTTCACCTAGGGGTTGGGAACAACATCAAATACTCTAGTTGAAGCTTACACACTTCTTAGCGGTATTCAGATAATCAAGGAAACAAGGTGCAAAGCATTGACCATGTTCAAAGTATCCTTGATAGCTATCAAAGCTATGAATGGTAACTTCATTCATGTGAATTCGAATATATCCATGGTTCTAAATAGGAAAAAAGAAGAATCCAAAACATTTTGTAAAGTTTCTTTCTTCCACATGAAGAGACACATCAACCAAGCAATGAATCATTGGGATAAAAGAGCTTCATTCCTATCCTTAGGAATATTTACAAAATGGAGAGGGAACCAACTATATTAAATCCCATAGTTGTTGGTTTAAGCCAAACCTTTGAACATTTATTAATCACATGTATTGATGTCAATCACTTCATAGTAGTGGCTTGGGGATGAGAGCTCAAAGGACAAATCTCATTTCCTCCATGCATAAACTCATCCCGATGTTTTGTATTGAATTATCTAGTGTGGTAACATGTTATCTCTCCGGGGTTATTTTTTTGGACATGATGCAAAGTGGGAATAGTCGCGACCTTCTTCACTTGATGGGAAACCTTTAGGACAATAGATTTGGGAAAGAGAATGTGAATTTTGGATATATCTTGAAGCTTGAGAGAAACTTTGGAGAGATCATTGTGGAAGAAGGTGTATCGGGGCTAGGCTCATGAGTCTGGTATCCTATTCTCCTCGCCCTTTGGCTTGCAAATTAATTAATTTTCAATTTTTCAATTTTTAATTCGCCTCTCTTTTCTTTTCGTTGGTATTTCTATCATCAGACCTTCCTCATTCCAAATTAAGAGTTTGATATCCCAGGATTCTAGTGAGATTACGGAATGCGTTTCAGACTATGGTATTGTTATATAGTTAATTGGGTCTCTTGTTTTCACTCTCAATCCAATGTTATCTCTCTTCAATTCATTTTGGGATTGCCAGACATTTTCACCTTTGGAATGGTAGATTCTCTTCTACGGGCTTCGATGACTATCTCTTTTGAAGATAGCTTTTCCCATAAATAGTTTCTGGCTGCAGATTCAAGGCTTCTCAGTGTAACAATGGACAGTAGGGACATTATAAAGTTTAGGATAATTTTCATATTCCATGAGGAGGAGATTGAGACCAATAGTGTTTCATTGCTTTCTATTAACTCCAAGATTCAATAGAATGTTCACTATTGTGTTAGCCAACATTAAAACATAATGAATTTGTTAGTGCAACAACATAAGAGAATGGATAATCTGGAAGCTTAATGTATCTTTCTCTGGAACTTAGCTCTGAATCTTCACAAGGAATCCCTCTTAGTGGCATCCAACAAGGAACTAGAAATCTTTTCCCAAGTAGAGATGAAAGAAAAAAACATTATACACCATCTTAATGAGTTAATGGATATAGAGAAGCAACACTCCTCATCGAAAGCCATATGGGATGAGGTCAATAGTTTTCATGCTTCTAGTCGAGTCTCTAGTTTTTGAAAATTCTTTATAAAACTATAAAACATAGTTACCAACTTAACAAGAACTCTACAGAGTTCTCATTTTGGGGGGGTCAAGTTTTTTACCCCGTTTTTAAAAGGGTGCTATTGGTAGCACCCCCCTCCATTTTTAGGTGGTTTTTTGATATTTTAAATTCTCTGATACATAAGGTTTCCACTTTGTTTTTTTAAATGTTCATTTATTTCAAATTGTTCAATTTTTCTTCTTTTTTTTCTTTCCTTTTTTCTCAACTATTTTTTTTTTAATTCAATAGTGTTTTTAATCATATTTCCATGCTTCATCCAATGTTAAAAATGTTGTGTACACCATTTATTTTTTTGAAATTAAGATTTTTCATATAATTATCTGTCCTTAATTAAGTTGTGGTTCCATACATTTTAAATATATTGGAAAATATCATTTTTAATACATTTTTTTGACCCTACTTCAATACATAGTGAATAATTGTAGTTAAATAACACTATTTTTAATTATTTACCAAAAAAATATAATTCATTTTTTTTGGATCAATTAAAAACTAAAAAAAAATAGAAATTAAAATTTAAAAAACAAATGTATATGAGAAAAACCATTGAAGAAAAACCTAAAAAATTAAAGAGAAAGATATATATATATATATATATATATATATATATATTAAGAGAAAATAGAAAAAAATAAGAAAAAAGTAAAAAAAATAATTTATAGCCCAAAAAACTTTAAAAGGGTGAAAACAAAAAACCAAAAAAATTAAAAACATATACCCAAAAACCCCAAATTAAAAAACTTAAAATAAAAATTTTAATATAAAATTTAAATAAAAATTAACAAAAATAAATTTAAAAAACTTAAAACTACAATAAAAAAATTAAAATTTATATGAAAACCTTAAAAAATAAAATTTACACAAAACAAATTCATAAATATCTAAAAAAAAACATAAACATATTTTATTATGCCACCTCTCACATCAAATACTACCTCTCAAATCAAAGACAATTCAAAGTCAAAAAAAATAAATGAAACAAAAAAAATAAATGAAAAAAATAATTATAAAGAAAAAAATAAGTATAAAAAACTTTCAGACAAGTCAGAATCAAAAAAATTAAATGAAAAAAAATAATTATAAAGAAAGAATTAATTATAAAAATTTGAAACCTCTCACAGCAAAGACAAATCAAAGTCAATGTAATGTAGTACCTTCCTTCTTAACACTGGCGATTTTTAGTCCTAGGGTTCGTCCAGAGCTATCCAAAAAAACCTCAAAGCATCGACATATCAATCCTTGGCCAAGGTCATGGAAGGTCTCACCTAAGATGGAGAGAGGATCATAGAGACCATAAGGTTTTGTGACAAGGATGAGGGATTAAACATACAAAACATTACTATAATTGTCATCCATGTAACTCAGGTATGATAACCTAATTAGGACTAAGAACTTAAATTATACACACACATATTCAACTAATTTATAACATACACATATTATATTAGAACTGCCATATCTTTATTACTCGAAGCATTCCATCACATCATAGATATACAATGTGTTGAACATCTTCCTATGAAATCCATAGGACTTCATATCATTACTATATAAAATAGTAGAAATAAAACATAATGTGCCATACGCCTTGCTTTAGCACTCAGACATATCAAAGACATGGAAACATATTCAAAAAATCACAAGATACAACAAGCTAAGAGTGAGCTCGATACTAGTATCTAATCTAACTCAAAACTCTCTAACAAGCTAGATAGCCAACCAACTAATTGTCGTTTTGAGCTTAGAGTTCCCTTTTATATCTTTCATTGTTGGGGAGCATTGTCTCTTTCTTATTTTCTCCACTCACTTATTTGATCGAACTGCCTCACACACTTATGGTGCCTTTTGACGCTCCACGTAGACTCTTTGTATCAAGGTCAATCTTAACTACCTGGCCAACCCATCTTTTGGCCACCCCATGTTGTCCTATGTTGTTGTCAATAATCATTCATGGATATTTCCCGACGATTCCTTTCTTGATTCTGACATGAATCTTCTTGGTTTCTAGCGCACATTTGGTAGTCTTTACACTAGGCACACAACTGAAAAAATCTAGTTCGATGTGCACTCTATGGAATTCCTCATGCATTTCCTTGGGTGCATGTGCAATGAGCATGCACAACTTCATTTGTGTGAGCGTGAAAAACTGAACCCAAAACTTTGGGTGCCAACACTTACCCATTCTTAATTGAACCAAAAGTATTAGTTTCATGAAGTCTCTATTTTCCACTTAGAAGGACTTCAATATCCATATCTTCTACACTATACCCGTGGAAGGAATATATTCCTCATTTTGATCATCCTCATTATCACAACATGAAAAAATATCTATAATAGAGGGTTGTAGATGCAACTTTATGCAATTGTGTAGCGATATGTTATTTTTTTTGCAAAATATAATTCATGCGTTCTTCTTTCTTGCAACAATTTAACAAGAGAGAAAAAAAATTCTCGTATTTTATTTTATAAATTATGATATATGCAAAAACAAAAACTGAAAAAAAATAAAAATATAAACCAATAAGATCCATTTTTCAATTTAATTAACTAATAACACCCTCAAAATCATCAAATAATTCCCAACTGATGCACCCCTTTAATGTTGCCAATATCCTACATGAAAAGGGATCGAAGTATGAAATATGATACTAGGTAAAACTTTGATAGGTAAAATATGATACTAGGTAATATGCTACAATATAGGATAGGTTCTAATTGGTTTTGTAGTGTATTCCTTTTATATTATTCCACAACTATGTAATGTTCCACCAACTCCTATGTGCATCTAAGGCTGAAAATATTCCAAACTTAGGTAGGTTTCTTCATTTGGTTTTTAAACTAATGAATATTAGGTATAATGTGAACTTCCTCCACATGAGAATGGTCCAGTGCCAAATATGTGCCTAAAGATTACACCTTGATTATATGCAATTATTTCTACAATGAATTTGTTCTCCTCAACTAGACACCCTAATGGAAACACTCTTTCTTGTCTCGTAATCCTCTATGTTTTCTTCAGACCAACCATGTATCTCATACAAGAAAGCACTAATTCTAAGGTCCAAAAGTCATTTACAAAGTGCTTTCATGACTTCACGTAGCTTCCATTCCAACTAACTCTACCTAAAAATTCCTCGGGTCACACTTACCACCATTCTTCATATAACCTTCAATTCTCATTACGAAAAAGCTACCAAACAAGCTTGAAATGTAGTAAATAGTCATGAGAAGAGGAAGATATACACTCACACTTCCTTTGAATGATATTTTCTCTTGCTCATCACTAAACAAACCTTGAATCTAACTGTTCATCCCTAATGATATACATGGAAAATTGATCTTTAAAACCCAATATATGTAGCATAATGAAAACCACCCTAGAAATTGAAATCTACATCTTTGGAAATAGGATCATGGCATTACAAACCATTGTGAATGTTTCCACAAGCCATCGTTGTTGAATGAACAAGATCATCTAAGGATAATTCCACCTCAATCTCGAAAGTATTCATGAAAAATATCTAAAGGCACCACTCAAATTTATTAAGGGTAAAGAACAATGTTAAGAATGATTATTCAAATACTTCACTCTCATTATGTTATTTGTTTCATTGAATGTCGTGATTAGAACCATATCCATTACTTATAGAATGCATCAAACCTCTCATACCAATAGGGAACTCAAAAGAAACCCTAGGGACCTAAAAAGAAACCCATGTCTTTTATATAGACTAAGCACCTTCAATTTATCATTTACAAACAAAGTTGAGGAGGTAATTAAGTTTGAGCAGAAGAAAAAATGGAAAACAATATACCAATAGGGACCTTAAAAGAAACCCATGTCTTTTATATAGACTAAGCACCTTCAATTTATCATTTACAAAAAAAGTTGAGGAGGTAATTAAGTTTGAAAAGCTAGGAAGCAGAAGATAAAATGGAAAACAATATAGTAGTAGAAGAAAAAAGAAGGGAGAAAATAAGAAAAAGAAGGGAAATCAAAAGTGAACGACATATTATTCTTGGTATTTTTATGGAGATATCATGTCTCATGTATGTTATTATAATTAATGAATATATAGATGAAATATAAAGATTAGAGAGAGTTAGGAATAATTTTTTTGTTTTTGTTTTTGGTGACTAGGATGGGAGCTATGGGATGTTGAAGTCAAGACAACAAAGGTTTTATCTTACTTGTAGTTCATATAGCTCAATTGGGGATGGTTTGTATATAATCTTAAAATTTTCTCAATTGTCGCTATGCTTCTTCAATGGGATCGTCTCCATATATTTCTTGATATTTTTCTTAATTAATAAAAATTACATGATTTTTTTTGTAATCTAATCTACTTTATATTAATATGGTACAAGAAGAGTTATAGTCATGACTTTTTAAGGTTTACCATGAAGGAAACCAAACCTCTTATTTCTCTTCAAAATCATTTTCAGATTGTCTAAATTAGTTCAATTACATTCGAAATAGCTAAAAATGCTCAGAACCTCGAGTGTAACTTAATAAAATAGAAAAGCATAAAAACAGTCAAGCAAAACTCGGGTAAGACCAATAGAGAGCATGATTAAGACATATTCGGTGATGAAGGGCCTGGGTGGCTATAAGTCTCTAGACCTTTATCTTTTCCTATCACCTCCTATCCTAGTTTGTCGTCTATGATAATCAGGTTGGAGTTGGTTCCCAGCGAACCAGGAGTTCCTATTACGTCCATTGTTTCCTCCTCTTTTCCTGGATCCCAATAAAAAACCTTAAATTTGAGCCCAAAGACAACCCTACACAAGACAATGAATTTAGCTTCCAACCTCCTTAATCTGTCCAATGTTTTTGGTTCCTGATACCCATTTTTTCCCACTGCTATGGTAATAAGAATCTTAGTGAGCCATTAGAACTCTATACCATGGAAAAACTTTGTGTCTATGGACCTAGAGAAGCCAGAGTCTAAGACCCAATCCTAAAATTCATTTTTGATTTTCTTTTTGGAGTTCTGGAGACATTATTGCTAGACCAATCCTACTAGACCCTCTACCTCTTGCTAAATGTGTTGAGGTATTCCTTGGTTAAAATGTTGTTTGACTTGTTCAACAACCCTTTCTGCACCTATGCAATGAGGGTAGGAATTGGCTCACCCAAAGGGAAGATCCATGGACTTCCCCCTCCTCAATAAACCTTGATGTTTTTATGAAAGGGTTTCTTAAGCCACCTTATCCGCCATAGCTAGCAATATAACCCGTGGACACATTAATGTATATGCCACCCACATAGAGCTAGAAGCAACCCATGACTTGCATCCTCTAAATGCCTAAGAAAATCACCTCTTGACTGCAACATAGGAGAGCGTCTAGCTAGTAGGATCTCGAGCATAGACTAAATAGACCAAAGGAAAAACCAAGATAACTCACATTGAAAACAATCACATTGAAAACATGAGACCCCCAGACTACTTGCAACACAAAAGGAACCAAAAACCCGCTAATGAAACCAACAGGAAACCCAAACCAATATGCATGTAAATGAAAATAAGGTGAATGGAAAATAACACCTAGAGAGTAGGGACATTTGTTGCCCTTACTAGCCAACAAAACCGAGTTGTAGGAGGGTATGGCCCTGTGAAGCCAAGGTACAAAGTCAACCAACTAGAGCTCCTTTGATTAAGAACTCGTGTGTCATCTACACCCATCATCTCCCAAATCTGTAGCAGTCTGAATTTCTTATTACCTTATCTCCACCACCTTCTTCAATTGTCACAGAGAAACAACCGTTATCCCATGAAACGTCATCAATGTGAGTATACTAGCCCATTACCAACCAAGGAGGACATGAAGGCTAGGGGCATGTGTCAAGTTTATGCACTAAACATGGTAGAAGTGTCCAACATGATTTGATTACTATTATTAAAAGTATTGAATAATTTATTAATAGTTTTACTATTATTTTTAATTAAAAATATTATCTTTCCTTAATAATAATTTGTTATTATTAAAGATACTTAACAATAAATATTAATTATTATAATTTATTTAATTTATTTATAATTAATACCAATTATTCCAAATAATAATAGATTAATAATATTTATTATAATTTTTATTTATTTATTTA
>JZKD02S1880530.1:705584-734002 GCA_000966675.3 Picea glauca | reverse complement strand
TCGTGTATTACTGTATATCTGTGTTTATGGTTGCATATCTGATACATTTATGTTATATTATTGAATATCTGCAATATCTCTGTGCATTTCTTTATTATATCTCCGCTCTCATTTCATGCCGAAAATAATCCGGATCACCAGAGTAACAGTGCTTCATTAAAAATTTACAACTGGGAGCTCTGCTCAACCATCCATCCCTACAAAAATGGCAAAAACGCCTACATATACTCAAAACAAAACAAAACAACGAAAATGAGATACTGCATTAATAACATTGCATCTGCATGTCTTCTGACAGTCTGCGCATGCGGACTGGACGATCGTACACCTATAACAGACGCCATCTTAATCTGCACGTGGCTCCAGTAAGGGGATTAGCTGAGTCATTAAGTGACGAGCTAGCGCGTTCAGACTTCCTTCGGCTAGTCGAGGACTTTGGCATGGCGTTTTTGAGGAAATCGATACACAAGACTTCCTCGGGCATATGGCTTGCCAAACCCTCCATCCCCTCACTTAATGAATGAAATGAGGCTTCAACCACCCGCTCTTGCCGTCATTTACTTCAGACGAGGAACAATATAAAGATCGGATCCGATAGCGCTGAGAGACCGCGACGATCCTCTCTGCAACTGAACTCGATGCCTTCGGCCTTCTTTCTGCAACTCCTTTATTTCCTCAAGTGACCACGGGCTGTGACCTTGTGCCTATCTTCAAAGATGCTTTCGGCACCTCGCGTCTCGCGGCTGGTCCTCGATCTTCAAAGTTACGAGGGGTGAGGAGGCAAGGAGCCTAATCGCGCACCACGTGCCCCTCTGGATGGACGGTTGAGATCATATCGGAAATACTTGTGGGCCCGGGTCCTCGCGACCTCGCAACCTTGTCGGTTGAACCGTCGAGTTTTCACCCTCCTATTTCGCGAGTCCCAGAGATGCGAGAATTCAACGAAATGTTGACTTTATTTCCATCCAAAGCGTGTCCACCTGTCGACCTCGCAGTCCCACCTTATACTCTGCCACACGTTCACATGAACCTCGGCACTTCGAAACTCGTGAATCCTAATGCCAATACCTCAGGACTTCTCGCAGCGAGATCCCGAGGGCTTCTGCCACCTGAATTCGCCGCTTTGTTATGGCCAACTGTCCTCCAATGGTCGAAATCTCACAACCTCGCAACCTCGCGATCCTCGTGGCCAATTCCTTGGGTATTTTCTTACGAGACTCCGATGCACGATCCCACGTGCGGATCCAACGGTTGTCCTCTTCTCGCTCCTCATGCCTTCGTGACTTGGAGTACCAAATGTTTGGGCCTTTACCCTGCGAACTTTCGAGTTCGCGAGATCTCTCGATCTTTGACACCTGTCCTTCTTAGATGGACGACTCCAATCTTCTTGCCACTTCGCCGCTCGTGAAGTCGAATGACTTCTTCTTGCAACCTCCGATGCCTGAGTCCCCGATGTGGGTAATCTCGTGACACGCATCCGCTCCCGAACCAACAGTCTAGATCTGTTCTTTTTCCGATCCGACGACTGACACCGTTCACCTCTTTAAAACTTCTGCGCTATACTTGGCGTGACTCGGCTGACTGCAATTACACATCAACCGTTGATCTGCTTCGCAAAATAGACCTTGGACGTCACCGACGACATCTTTCCTGCTCGCTTGACCTGCTACTTGGAAAAACAGGGATTCTCCTGCGTTGCGCTTGAGCATTTCGTGTGCAATCTACATACCTGAATGCTCTAGAGCCTGTGACAAGAATTATCACTAACACTTCCATTTGAAACCTTTTCAACATTTCTCTTAAATATTTCTCCTGAGAAATAAATATTCCTTCATACCTCTGAGTAATTCGTAGACCAAGAAATAATGTCAGTTCCCTTATCATAGACATTTCAATTTCAGACTGCATGGAAGAAACAAACCACCAATGAAGCATTATTACTTTCAAAGATGATGTCATCTACATAGACCAACACAATGAGCAAATCATTGTCCTCTGTTTTGATATATAGGTTGCAGTCAATTGTTCCTCTCTTGAACCCTTTGTCTAGAAGATACTTATCCAATCTGTAATACTAGGCACAAGGAGCTTGTTTCAACCCATATAAGGATTTCTTCAACTTTCAGACAAAGTCAGGGTTATCTGACAATTGGAAACCTTCTGGTTGTTCCATATAGACTTCTTCTTTTAGATCTCCATTTAGAAAATATGACTTGACATCCATTTGATAGAATTTAAACTTCTTATTACATGCATAGGCAAGAAACATTCTGATGGCTTCCAATCTTGCCACTGGTGCAAAGGTTTCATCAAAATCGTGTCCTTCAATCTGTGCATAGCCCTTACAAACCAATCTTTCTTTGTTCCTGACAAATTGTCCCTTCTCATTCAATTTATTCTTAAAGACCCATTTGGAACCTATGACATTTTTACCTTCCGGTCTAGGAACCATCTCCCAAGTATTGTTTTTCTCAATCTGGTCAAGTTCATCATTTACAGATTTAACCTAATGGTAATCTTCGTTGGCTACATTAAAATCTTTAGGTTCAAGCAAAGATAGAAAGGAAATTTGAGATTGTTCTGAGACATTATTCAACTTCTTTCTTGTCTGGACTCCTTGTTTTAGATGACGAACTATCTGATGTTCAAGATGATTCTTCCTAATAACTAAGGATGATTTTAAGGATGAAAATTTATTTTAAAATGTAGAAACCTTAGTGAATCTTACTAATCCTTCATATACCAGCTATAAATGTTTGACGATATTTTTGTAAAAATATTCAAATTTATAAGGATTTTATATAGTTTGTATAAATTTTTGGCGATTTTTGAGGTAAAATAATTTTATCCTATAAAATTTGGGAAAATCATTTTTAGAATAGTGAATTGTTTTTGGGGAAAAACCATGGAAAATTATCCCATGAGAGAAATTTATCCCCTCAAATCATCCATGATAAATAACTCTGGAGGGTATCTTTGTCTTGATCTCCTGGTTTGAGTCCTGCAGAGTATTTGTATCTAAATCAGAGTCTTCTCCTTCTGATTCTTAGACCTATTCATATTCATCTTCAATTGTGTCCTCTATAGCAGACTCAATATTGCTCACCTCTCTTACCGGGACTCCTTCATCAACCTTTAAATCAATGGAATCAAATAATTTATACAATCTTTTATTAAAACATCTATATCCTTTACCATTGGTAGCATAGCCTAAGAAGATGCCTTCATCAGCCCTGTCATCATACTTGCCAATATTTTCATTATTATTCTTTATGTATCACTTACTCCCAAAGACTTTGAAGTGTTTGATTGAAGCAGGTCTTCCATACCACAATTCATAAGGTGTCTTGTCACTGTGTGGTATGAGGTAGGATTTGTTAAGAATATGGACTGTTGTGTGTATTGCTTCTACCCAGTAGGTTTGATCAATGTTCTTCTCAATCATCATTGATCTAGCCATTTGCTGAACTGTTCTGTTTTTCCTCTCAACTACTCCATTTTACTGTGGAGTTCCTGGGATTGTGTATTCTCTCTTGATCCCATGTTTATCACAAAATTCCTTGAAATCATTTGACATAAATTCTCCTCCTCTGTCTGATCTTACTGCCTTTAACCTGTTTCCATCTTGATTCTTGTTAAAGCCTCAAATATTTTAAATTTCTCAAATGCTTCAGCTTTTTGTTTGAGAAAAGCAACCCAAGTGAGTCTGGATTAATCATCAATGATCAGCATGAAGTAGTTTTCCTTCCCTATGCCTTCCTGTCTTGATGGTCCACATAGATCCATATGAACTAATTGGACTAGTTTCTCTATTGAAGTAGAGCTCTTGGATTTAAACTATGTCCTGGTTAGCTTTCCTACTTGGCAGGGTTTACACACAGAATCTTGTGGATTTGATATTCTTGGAATATCTTTTACTGCCTCAAGATTTTTGAGCTTGATTAAGTGGTGAAAGTTTAGATGTCCAAGTCTCCTATGCCATAACAAACTTTCATCATGTTTTCTTAGATGACACTCTTCTCTATCTTCTTTCAGTACATACACATTATTATCTCTCCTTTTGTCTGTAGCCACCACTTGTCCTGAGTTTACAGACTTTATCTTACAATATTAGGAAGTGAACACCACTTCACATCCTCTGTCACACATTTGACTTACACTGAGAAAATTATGTTTCAACCCATCTACAGGTAGAACATCCTGGGATTTTCCTTTGCCATTACTCAAACTCACCATCCATTTACCCTTGATTTTACCTGGTTCATCATTTCCAAAGGTCACATTTTTCATTTTGCTTTTACTTATAGACATGAACTTATCCTTGTCTCCAGTCATGTGCTTGGAACATCCAATGTCTATATACCAAGGGTCTTTTTGTTTTTGAGATGAAATTACTAGGCCACATTTTTCACTATGTTTCTTTTTCTAGGTGCTGACATTTATAACCAAGGGTTTTATCTTTGGATCTGCTTTGTAATTATTCAGATGACAGTTTGCAGATTTGTGGCCGCAGTTATGACAATTATGACATTCGATCTCATTGTTCAATAGGTCAAAGTGATTGGTGCAACTTTGTCTACTCATTGGTTGTTTAGTTCTATTTTGCAAAGATTGTTTATTTCTTGATCTCCTCAGTTGCATGTCTCTAAACTTAATTTGACAATTTGCAATCTTATGGCCAAAATTAAGGCAGTAAAAATAGTAACCATGGAATAAATTTTGGTACCTAAAGGATGGCCTTCTTCTTGGAATTTGTTGCTCCATCTTCTGATATCTTTGTTTTTTATCATGGATCATCTTGTATTTACTAGCTTTTGGTGGCATGGTACTCACATGGTCTGATTGTCTGTTGACTTGGAACTTGATCATCTTTACTGGCTCTTTGTTGCTTGAACCACTTACATAGCCTAAACCAGTCTTCAACAAAGGAGATCTCTATTTTCTGAGAATGTCTTTTAGTTTTGCTGAGGATTTAATGCTTGGAATATTTTGGAGATACAATTCTTTAAACTTCTCCATCTCTTTTCTAGTTTTTACTACCTCTTCTTCCAAGGATTCACATCTTGCCTTCTTCTCTGATAACTGTTGTTTCAGAATGTCCTCTATTTTCTTTTCCTCTTCTAATTCCACTTTTAGTAGGGAAAAGTGTTCATCATGTTTTTTACCGTCTTTCTCGAACTATATCAGCGATTGTTTTTTCTTTTTCTTCTTAAATCCGAGTTTAGCAATTTCTTATAGGGTACTGATCAGTTCTCCTTCCAAGTCAACCACAACTTCTTCGTCATTAACATCACTTCCTGTTCTTTTATAATCATCATCCTCTTTGTCCATAAGCATAAAGTCATTAACCTTATCTTCACAAGAAGAATCACTATCCGTGTCTCCTAAAGAGTCATCATTGTTTACACATAAACTTTTCTTTTTACCAAATCTCTTGGATTTGTACTTCTCTTCAGCTTCATAGTTCTGGTCCTTCTTCTTATGTGGACACTTAGATGCAAAGTGACCTATCTTTCCACAGTTAAAAAATTTGAAGGGAAACATTCCTTGGTACTTCCCTTATCCTTTCTTTACTCTTCTCACGAATTTTGCTTCCATTTCATCAAATTCAGAATCCTCATTCTTATCTTCTTTAAATGATGATTCTATAGAGGTGGGTTTATATTTACCTATCCTCATTTCATAAGTAGTCAGAGTTCCTAGGAGTTGGTCAATAGGCAAAATTTTAAGATCATTTAGTTCTTCTATTGTAGAAACTTTTGGATTAAATCTATCAGGGAGAGATCTTAAAATATTCTAAACTAAAGAGGCTTCCTAAATTTTTTCACCAAGTCCTTTCATTTCATTTACTAGTTCTTAAACTCTCGGAAAGTACTTCCCAACTGTTTCATCCTCTTTCATCTTTATCTATTCAAACTGTAATCTGTAGTTTTGAAGCTTGGCATCCTTTACCTTCTCATTACCTTCATAACTGCTAATGAGTTTGTCCCACATTTCTTTGGCAGATTCTAAGTGCATAACTTTTACAAATTCTTCTTCTGCAAGCCCAATCAGGATATCATTCATAGCTTTAGTGTTGAAGATGAATTCTAGCTTGTCATCCTTAGAATCTAGTACAAATGAATTTACATAACCAATCTCTACCACATCCCAGAAATCTGCACCTAAAGCCATTATGTAGGTTATCATCCTAACTTTACAGAAGGTAAATTTTTTTCTATTGAATAGGGGGGCCTTATTGGTTGAAGTTCCTTAAAGGCTAGTCATTTTCAAGATCTAGGATCTACCATTAGATAAAAGGAACCAGCTCTGATACCAATTGTTAGACAACTGAGAGGGGGGGGAGGGGGTGAATCAATTGTTATTGTGCTTAAACAATTATATCCATTTTAAACTCATTACATAACACTCAATGATGATCACAATAATTCAGGGAAGTCACACACATGAAGTATACAGAGGCATATATTCCTAAGGAAACCCATAAAGGGAGAAAACCTCTTCTTCTTAATATGATAAGTAGTCTTTATTTTCTGTAGATTATCATTCTTATGAGCACCAACTCTTTGTGAGGCTACCACCTCTGTTTTACAAGCTGCAACTTGTTGGGTGCACCAACTCCTTGGTTTCTCTAGAACCCACTAGAAAGAAGCCCCAACTCCCTGAGTGTTCTAGCACCAACTGTTACACATCAAATTACTCATTTCTATGATGACCTACTGTCATCATTACAAGTGTCGCAAGTGTTGCAGACGTCATACATTCATCTTGCCTATGTCGTGTCTCAAACAACATCACGAAGAACACTTGAAGACACCCTCAGAGATTGGTTAAAGAAGGATAAATCATTTCATAAAGAGTACAAATACTTTTCCTTGAGAAAGACCACTTAAAAATGAATTTTGAAGGGAAGCGCTCTGCTATCCACTAGTAGGAAGTGCTAATGCTCCTTGCCATCCTTTGGGGGAGTGTTGTAGCGCTCTGTGCACCATTCTTGGGAAGCACTAGGATTTTTTGAGGAAATCTTGGGCATCACTCCCCTACCTACTAGCAGGGAGTGCTAGCGCTCCTTGATCTCCTTTGGCAGAGTGTTGTAGCTCTCTGTGCACCATTCTAGGGGAGTGTTATGTTGTTGAGAAATCAAGGGAATATCCCCTTTATCTCTGAAATTAGTTGGATTTGAATCTAAGGTCAAGGATGGATCTTAGGGAGGATACACAACTGATGGAGAAATATCCTCAACCTATCCCAAGAATATATAAGGTGGTTAGGCCTCTCCAAGCTTATATAAGGAGGCCTTCTCATTTGAAGAAAAAGGGAGAAATTGAGAAATACCTAACTTATGATCTCATAAGGAAAGAGACATTGGAGGTATAAAACTTATGATCTCATAAGGGAGATAATCAGTGAAGCATAGTCATTTTTTTTGTGGATCATTTGAGCAAGAGGTTGGACAAGGAGAGATGGAAGAGGCTATTGTAGCTTCAACAAAGGTTTGTAAGTATCTCTATTGAGTTCTCATTAATACACGTGCTTGGCATGTTTCCTTCAATATTGTGTATACCTACATGAACTTGTCTTTAATGGATAGATCTAGTTTCAAACTAATTGTATTAGAATAGGAAGCATGCTTTGTGTTTTATTGGATTGCAGGACTTGTTGAAGAGCTTGAGGATCAGAGCTCAACTTGGACTCGGCAAGGACAAACATCGTAAAAAGGTACATCTTCTTCCTCTTCTCTATAGATTAGCTTAGCTAGGTTTAAAGGGATGTCAATGATCAAAGTTAGCACCTTTTTGTGTTGGTCTTAGAAGTATAGGATCCAAGAGGGAATTCACCTATCCGCAGGGGGATTTTCCTATAACATAAATTGGTGACTCTGCTGGGGACCGAAGATTTCAGTTTTGGTTTCCTTCCTTGGTATTGTTTTAGCCTTTTCTCACTTTTAGATATTATTCATGCTGTGTTTCTGATTCTTAGATGTGTTGTTGGCTATTGAATTTATCCCATCCACATTGAATTTTAGATTTTTCTTGAATTTTTTCAGTTCTTGGCAAGTTTTTGTTCTTTCAAGAGACTAGCGCTCCCTTGCCTCTACAACCAGAGCACTAGCACTCCCTTGTAGGCTCCCATAGAGCACTAAAACACTCTGGTTCCCTTGACACCAGAGCACTGGTCTTTTTCTGCTAAAAAACCTTTTGGGAGTTGATCTCTGAGTTTAAAGTTTTGTTGATCCATCTGCTCAGGGTTATCACCATCTCAGTGTGTCTTTGTTTTGGCCTCCAACATTTTGATTGCTAATAATTGATGATGTTTTTTTTGGATTTTTGACATCTTCCTTCCTTACTTTGAGTCATTCTTCTTCTTTGATATTTGGAGTCGATCTACTTCTTTTTTCATTTATCTGATTGAATGATAGTTGTTGTAAGGAAATTCAAAGATCTATCCACTGTTCCATTTGATCTTTGAGGTCATTTTTCCCAATAAATTTCTATTGTATTTACTTAGATTTTCCCACATTTCAGATCACTTTTATTGTTTGTTCATCATCCATTAGCCTTCTCCTACCTTAACTAGCAATTTCACTAATTTTTATGCATTATGGGTGAGTTTTTTGCATTTTTTGGCTCTTTTTCTGAGATTCTGGGAGGACTAACACCCCACCTAGGCCATACTAGAGTGCTAATATTTGGCCAATTCTCCTCTATAGTGTTTTAGGGAGAGTTTCAATGCTCTGTACCCTTGAGACAGGGAGCACTAGTCTCTTTTTTGGGAGTTTTCTACCTTCTTCTGCTCAGTCTTTGGCAACCTCTTTTGCAAAGGTCTTTACCCAGAGTTCGTGGTTGGTTCATAAAGTTGTTTGGATTGGTTTTTGATTCTTATCACTCCCTATTTTCTTGATTGGATCTTGAAACCTTGTTCAGAAATGTGAAATTGCCTTTTCTCGGGACAATTTTGAGTGATTCCTCTTTCTCCCTGTCTTTTCTTGGATTCTTCTCTACATTTTCTTGTGTTCCTTGAATGCTTGATTGGTTGTAGAATCCTTTATTATGCTCTTGTCAGAACAAGTTTCTACTTGTTTTATTTCATACCTCATTGCCTTGAGTGCATGCTTTGTTTGTATCCTTTTTTTCTTCGTGTATTTTGCATCTGCATAAGACTCTTTCTCCTGATTGCTAGTAGTAGAGCATCAAAGGATTTGTATTTAATTTATTTATACATTAGAATAAAACAAAGATTATAGATGGATTCTTGATTTTGGGTAGTAAAACTAGCTTGCATTTGAAGTAGCGAAATTACATGGTTTTTGGCATTTTTTAGTCTTAAAATCTTAAAAATGTTCCCCCTCATGGCCCGGAGGGGGGGGGAGGGGGAAAGTATCGTGTATTGGTGTATAGTCTCTTTGGATCATTTATTGAAGATCTTGACATTGATCAGTTTGATAAAAATTTTGGGACTTTATTCATTTGGGAATGATAAAAGTTTTCTCCTTCTCGTAATATAGCTTTCATCGAAGTGAAATATTTGCATTTTCATTTCTTTGCATTGTTTAGAGTCGGTCAAAACATCATTTAGTCCACTCCATGTTCCTCTTGAGTAAACAACAACCTTAAAATCAAGCGCTAAACTAAAATTTATCAGACATTTTTACATTTTCTATTAGCAAACCTACATTAGCTTAAGGTGTAGGGATTTGGAATAGGTTGAAGGGATAACTTTCCAAAGCTGTCAAAAAAACTTAGCATCTTGCGATAGGGAGAGAAACTACAATTTTTGTATAAGCTTACTGGGATTCCCCTCTCACATAGGGGTTACGCACGAGGTCAGGTTGGGGAGAGTTACGAAGATTATCCCTCCGTGGTTTAACCATTCGTAGTAGTCAGATCATATATTGGGGGTTCTTCTTGAGGTTCAACTGTCTTCATTTGGTCTCGGGGCTTTGTGAACTCTGAATCTATTCGGGGTCCTCTAGAGTTATATCGGTCCACTTGTCCTCAGTTCTCTTGAAGGATTTCAGACTTGTTCTCCTGCCCATACATTCAGACTAGACTGTCGATTGTACCCACCCAGGGGTTGAATGCAAGTTGGTTACCTTAGTAGCCATAATATTCAGGGTCTTACACAAGGTGACGGTGAAGGGAAGTCTCACTATACCTGGAACAAATGTTGGTCAAAATCACTCAGGATCCTTGGAGGGTAAATCCACAATTATGACATGGAAGCTTGCACCAAGGCGTAAGTCCGTTAAGTAGGTCGCCAACATAACTAATCCACTCGCTCGATCCCCGCCCCTTCCTATATTGATCTTGCGACGTTGTATTTCATCACCAAATAGTGGTTTCATTGTGGGAATTGTTTTTTGATTGTTTGCTTCTTAGATTCATAGCGTGTGTTGTTTTTTTTACTTAGTGGACCTTAGGTCAAGTCAGTGTTAATGGCATCAACTCTTGGGAGTACCAATGGAGGATCCCCTTGTCTCAGGGAACCTTTCACCTTTCCTTCTTTTGGAAACATTGGTCCTCCATAAATTGCCACACTGAGTCTTCCAGGACTCACCATCAGATTACTGGTTTGGTTGTTCCGCACTCTGGTGATCTCAAATATTCCTAGTGCTTCAACTTCACCTAATGCTTCAGATGTAAGTACACCACCCACACATCAACCTCATGTCGATTTTTCTCCTTCTTCACCCATTAAGTCTCCTTCCCTTTTTCCTTATTCTCCTAGTGAAAGCTCTAAAGAAGGTAGCCAGGTTGATAAGAAAAAGAAGAACCTAAAAAGGACCAAGCCTCCAACCATATTAGATATTGGATCCAAGCAATCATCTACTCTTAATTATACTGGGAGTGTTGATGAGGTCGATAAGATTAAAATGAAGAATCTGAAACCCAAATTACCTTGCAGTCTTTGTAAGGGTGACCACTTTCTGCAGGATTTCCCTGGTATTCCCAAGGTATTATAAATGTGGTCCTCCACATCATCGACCTCTGCTAGACATGTTGGTGATGCCTCGTCAATTAGTGATGTTAAGGTTGGTAAGAATAAGACAACTGGCAAATTTTCTTACATGTTATATGAAGGTGATCATTATTCTCACCTTTGTCCTCGTATGGACGAGGCTTCTTCTCTTTTGAAAAAGCTTCAACTCCCAACTAGTTATCATAAGATTTCCCCCAACCCATTGTTAGTTGATGAAATGGTAAATCTGGTTCCATCCCTGATCAGTTTGGTTGATCAGGTGGTCAATCTAGTTTCATCCTCAGTTGAAACACTAACCAAAGTAGCTGATCCAGTTCCGTCATCGATCAACCTCACTTTTCATCTGAAAAGTGAAACCCAAGTGATTGATCCAGTCCCGTCATTGGTCAGTCCCACCCTTCATATGAAGAGTGCCAACATGGTCAATCCCACTCCTCCTCTGACGAGTGCCAAAGTGGTTGCTACGGTCCCTTCATAGGTCATTTTGGTTTATCATGTTGTCAATCTGGTCATGTCCTTAGTTGAACCATTTGATAAAGTGGTTGATCTGATCCCATCTTCGGTCGACCCCGCTCTCCTATTAGAGAGTGAAACCCAAGTGATCGATCGGTTTCCACCTGTTGACCCCATTCTTCCCTTGGAGAATGAAACCCAAGTGGTCAATTTGATGTCATTATCAATCGATCCTACTCTCCCACTAGAGAGTAAACCTGATTCTGCCCACATTTTTCTCATTGATACAGAATATACCGAGCTAGGGGGAATTCCTCCTTCTCCCATGAAACCCCCTCCATGTAATGAGGCCATCCTTTTTGATTGGGGTGCACTAAATGGACCTCGTCTTCCCTCTCACATTCCTTTCAATATTACAATACATGTTTGTGGTCGGGACATTCCTCATGCGCTGATAGATGAAGGTTCGTCCATTAGTATTTTGTCCTCTATTGCTTGGAAAGCTTTGGGTTATCCTTAGCTTGTGATGGTTACCCAGACTCTGTTCACTTTTAATAGAAGAACAAGTCACCCTCTAGGGATCCTTCCCCAGTTTCATGTAACTTTGGGAGGGAAAACTGTCTTTATTGATGCTATGGTAGTCTAGGACCCCTTGGATTTCGATTTAGTCCTTAGGCGAGATTATGTCTATGCCATGAAAGCTATTGTGTCCACTCTTTTTCATGTGATATCTTTCCCTCATGATGGAAGAATGGTGACTATGCATCAACTTTTGTTTGTTAGCCACGACTTGACCATAAACTCAATGAACTCCCTAAATAGTTCTTTTATGTCGACGATATTGCCCCCACCACATGTCAATTATGTGGCATTGTCTCCCATGACTTAAGCTGTCGATGAATATGAGCCTCTCATTGTACGCTCAATCTCTTATGACTTGGATCCGGTAGTTGACATGGTGATCTCTTCGGTAGGGTATTTAGAGCATGATCTCCTTACCCCTGACGCGACCCTCAACATGTGTTCCTTCTAGAGCATTGTTCTTCCATCCAGTGAAGATCTCTTGGAAGCCATGACTGAGCTTTGTCCCTTGACATGGTTTCCTTCCAGAGCATTATCCTCTTGGAAGCCATGATCAAGAAGAGTCCACAAGTATAGTTTTTCTTCTCTGTGGCAAGGTCGTTAAAAAATGAAACAGAGGCCTTGAGCATAGTTTTCCTCTCTGTAGCAAGCTCGTTAAAAAATGAAACATAAATCTGGGGATTGAACCCAGAGCCCTGAGCATAGTTCTTTTCCTATGTCAAGATTGTTAAATAATGAAACAATCACCTCTCCTGTTGATTCAAGTATTTTCACCAGATCTCGTAGATGTTCGAGTCTTTCTTTAGGTCTCGTATTTCAACCTTCATTTCATCCACCCTTATCCTTTTTCTCCATCTAGTACAAAAATTGGTGACAACCTCAAATTCAGTGAATGACCTGAAGCTTGGGGGGGCATGTCTCCAGCCTTTGATTATCATTATGGAGTTAAGCCGCTAGATTTTCAAGCTGGGGATAGAGTACGAACCATCCATGGGTATCCCTACCTTTGGAAATTATGTTGGGAATTTACAAGCATAGTTTAATTTTATTTCAAGATTGTGTAAAATTGAAACCAATATAGAGCTTAGTCTTTGTTATTTCTCATGCTTGTAAATATATGAGAACGCAATCGAGTAAAATTTTATCACTTTTTCAGACTCGCATGGATACATGAAAAAGGAACCCCCTGGAGTTGTCTTTTAGCTCTTTTCATACTCTCTAAACATGAAAAGATTGCTGAGTAATCTTGCTTCCTTTCCCACTCATTAAAAGGTTTGAAAGGGAATCTTTCGAGTAATAATTTGTCTATTTTTCAGCCTCACGAGACTAACATTACGAAAAAGGACAACCCTGGAGTCATCTTTAAGTTCTTTTCAGACTCTCTAAACATGAAAAATCACTGAGTTTACCTTCTCTGGACTCGTTAAAAAAATTATACATTGAAGGGCCCATATGGGACCGAACCCTTACTTCTTTCAGTTTGTTAAACAAAGGAAGAGGGACTTACTGAAGGTGATTTATATCGAGCATGTTTTATCTTCCTTGAGCTCGTTAAATTAAAAAGAGGTACTCGTCTATCTGGATGGGGGAAAATTTTGAAGGAAGCAAGCCAAGAAGTTTTTGAAAACATCACAAGTCACTCTTACAGTCACCCTTGAACATGACATTTTGTCTTTGCATACATCGCTAAGAAGACCCTGGGTTGAGTGATCACTCTGATATGTACTTTTCCCAGGTTGCGACGGAGTTTCTCTCGAATATTGACACATATACTGTCACATAGATCCACTTTGTATTGGTCTATGGCTATGTCTTGTCGTCTCGTATATCCACTGTGTATTTTTCTTGGCTACTATTAGTTCATGTCATGGGAGTATAGATCCACATTGTATATTTGGTGTATATACCTTTTTGTTAATACAATTATGGATCCACAGTGTATCTTATGACGACCATACCTTGCAAGTATTTATCACCCAAGCATAGGTATGCCTGCCTTGAGTTTGAAACATGTCATAATATTTGTTTGATGGTTGTGTACAGCTTCTACCAGGTTCTCTGAGTCAATACCCTTTCTCGAATAAGTCTACAAAGTACTTTAGTCATCAATTTTCGTCTTCTAACTTCGTACTTTGGGGGGAAATTTGTTACACATAAAAATTACTCATTTCAATGATGACCTATTGTTGTCATTACAAGTGTCGCAAGTGTCGCAGACATCATGCAGTCATCTTGCCTATGTCGTGTCTCGAATGACATCACAAAGAACACTTGAAGACAACCTCAAAGATTGGTTAAAGAAGGAGAAATCATTTGACAAAGAGTACAAAGCCTTTGCCTTGAGAAAGACCACTTATAAATGAATTTTGAAGGGAAGCGCTCCCCAATCCACCAGTAGGGAGTGCTAGCACTCCTTTCCCTCCTTTGGGGGAGTGTTGTAGCGCTCTGTGCACCATTCTGGGGAAGCACTGGAAGTTTTTGCATAAATATTGGGCAACACACCCCTACCCACTAGCAGGGAGTGATATCACTCCTTTCCCTCCTTTGGGGGAGTGTTGTAGCACTCTGTGCAACATTCTGGGGGAGTGTTATGCTATTGAGAAAATCAGGGGAAGATCCCCCTTATCTCTGAAATCAATTGGATTCGAATCTGAGGTCAAGGATGGATCTTAGGGAGGATCCACAACTGATGGAGAAATATCCTCAACCTATCCAAATAATCTATAAGGTGGTTAGGCCTCTCAAAGATTATATAAGGATGCCTTCTCATGGTGAAGAAAAAGGGAGAAATTGAGAAATACCTAACTTATGATCTCATAGGGAAAGAGACATTGAAGGCATCAAACTTATGATCTCATAAGGGAGATAATCAATGAAGCATAGTCATTTTGTTTGTGGATCATTTGAGCAAGGGGTTGGACAAGGAGAGCTATAAGAGGTTGATGCAGATTCATCAAAGGTCTGTAAATATCTCTATTGAGTTCTCATTAATACATGTGCTTGGCCTGTTTCCTTCAATATTGTGTATACCTACATGAAATTGTCTTTAATGGATAGATCTAGTTTCAAAATAATCGTAGTAGAATATGAAGCATGCTTTGTCTTTGATTGGATGGTAGTGTTATCACCTTAACAATTTTTATATCAAGGTCTAAAAATTTCTGAGGTTCAGCGAGATGCTATACCACAGTAGAGGCATGATAGTTTAGGGCGCTCGGCTATATCCCGTGGCATATGAATGAATATAGCGGGGGTGGGAATCGAGTAGCTCGACGGACCGTCGATCTTGAAGAATCTCAGATCCACGATCGAGGCTCACATCGGATCAACAAATAGCATGAAACTTAACATCGTGAAGGAAGACCAGGGAAAACCACTTTGGTTTTGATGGGGAATGCATGGCACTCTTACACACGCATCGAGGGAGACGAAAAATTGCCCAAAACCACTTTTCCTATGGCCCCGATGTCATGTGGTTCAAAACGTCATGTCAATAACTTGCGGGGAGAATGGTGGTTGGTTAGATCACCTCACATCACTGGTCTAGGTGCTTTCCCAGATGATGTACCAAAAGGACACTGCCACATAACTAACTCGAGGCTCATCATTCGAAGTGGAGAGATGAAGCATGGCACACCAACGTACTGTGATAGTAATTCATGATCAAAGTACAAAAACAATCAAATCTCAGATATGAAATCATTTTATCCTATTCTGGGAAATCTCCATCTTAGGCGTAAGAAAAACAAGCTCGACCCGTGTTCCTAAATTTTGTAAATTCAAAGGGTGGCCAAATAAAAGTCTCTGCAAAGTCCAAAAGGTATGGATAATGCCCGTAAAATGGTGTATGACGTGACTGGGTTCTCAACTAATGTACCAAGCAGGTCAATAAGTAAGAATGAAAGGTGGGTCTTGTAGATACTGGTGACTAAATTTCATACCGAAACTGAAACTAAGATAGAGTCGGGAGTCAAATTAAACCCCGTTATGAGGGATCTTGTCATAAATGAACACGCAAACAACACCTGCCACCCAGCCGTAAAGAAGAAGAGGAGAAAAAGGCGGAGGTCAGAGGCCAAAACTGAGATGATAGAGAGCATCGGGGAAAATCTCAAGTGGTGGAGTACCCTAGAGGAGGAAATCGCCAAGCTGAGGTGAATCCTCAAGTAAAATTTTGGTGTATTTCAGAAAGTTTTGGACAGATGTCAGCTTAAGAAAATGGTGTCTTGATATGATAGATCGATTAATAATGTCCCTTTAAATAATACAATTGTTCTTCCTTTTTGTAACTTGTATCTGTTTTTAGAATTATGAGGAAGTTGAAACGTTTTGAATTCCACACAAAATTCCTCTATATATGCTTGGCCTCCTGAGTATAAAGACATGGGAGAAAGGAGGAGCCTTCCCTTAGTGCAGGAAGACTTTGTAAATCTCTAGGGTTGGAATGAATACATGGATGCAAAGGCATATTTTGGACTTTTTATGAAAATATTCTAATTGGTGGTTTTATGAGTCTCGTTTTCTCTCATAGTGTGTGATTCCTGTTATTCTGTATTGAATTTTTCTTTCTTTTGTCTGAATTGAGAAATTAAAAGTCCAAAATTCATTATTCAATTCTCTCGGCTTGGCGATTTAGACTATGTTTATCTCTTCTAAACCATTTCAGAATTCATTACTATAATGCTTTGATAATAGTTGGGTGTTTCTTTTCTTCTGATATCATCTAAATTTTCAAGAATAAACTCAGAAGTCACTTCCTCATTTATCCTTTTCCTCTTAACCGTTTTCATGATTTGGCAATGTATCCTACATTCTTGACCCCATAGCCCAAAGTTCATATTCAACCCTTCAACAATTTTATCAAAAACCTCAAAACAGACCAAATATAGCCACCGATTTCCATAGATATATTAAGTGACACGAGAGAGCCCTCTTTGAGTTGAGTAGGCTAGTGCCTCAACTCTAAATATGGTTGAAATAGTTACCTCTATCGTTTGTCTATTCAACCAGACATAATTTACAGAGTGATAACATTTTGGCGTCATTGTCAGGGAAAAAATTTAAAAAAATTCTTTGGGAAGAACGACATGGTTGAGTTCTAGGGTTTGAGAGCGACAGACAATTAGGCACACATTGGCTGTATTCCTACTCTGGCGACTCCACTTCGGTTCGAAGGTGACTCCACTGATAAAAGAATCCTGAATTTCTGAGAGGTGACCCTGCTCTTAATGCTTCAATTTCAAGACAGAGACTTCACTGAAAGATGAAACCCCTTGACTGGGGTGAGGAAAGGCATCATGAGGGAAAATAGGTACTCAAAATGGGACGTCTTACAAAGCATTTTACTTTTCATTTTAATTTTCCTTTGCTCCTTCTTTGAACATGCCAAACAAACTTTCTTTTACCTATTGTATATTAATAATGATCATGAAATACTTGCAATTATATTTCCTCCTCTATACGTTGCACATGCATACCCTTACCTTATCGTTGGTTCTGATAAAAAGTTGTCACCTGGGCCACGCAATGACAATGACCAAGTTGATGAATCCCATGAGACTCAAACCAATGTTTCTCCCACTGTTCTTGTCCAACACCCCCTAAGGCTCGACATAGATATATACCCTTAAAGATACCCCAAACCCTTCATGATTTCCCTTCAAATTACTATGAGTACCTACCTGTGTTCGACGGAGAATCGGATGTCATCTCAGCTGAAAATCACATTCAAGGGTTTGAGAATTTTATATATTTATTCGAGATTGACCACGTTGATGTGTGTATGAGAGTTTTCTCTCAATCCTTGAAAGGAGACACCAAACTCTGGTTCAAATATTTACATCCAGAAACCATCAGCTCATGGGTGGAATTGAAGAAGGTCTTTTTAAAGTTTTGGGGCAAGGAGAAATCCTTAGATCGGCAAGTCACTGAGTTTTATGCCTTGAAAAGACACAATAATGAATCTATTTATGTATTCAGTAGAGATTTCTCTATCGTCTATTATAATTTTTCTAAAGAAATTCAACCCTCTGAAGCTGCTTCCATCCTCCATTATGAAACTACTCTTAATCTAGATCTTTCTTTCCTCTTGATGCAAAGAAGACTTGGGTCCTTACAAGAAATGTTTAGTGATGCCCAGGACATTCAACACAACATCCAAGCATGTAAACATACCCAAAATGAGGGGTTGAATGATCAAGGACATGAACGTGAATATGAACAAAAAATAGTTGATTGGAATCTTGAGCATAGAATTGACAATATCATAGGTCCTCTTAAAGTTTCCAATGCTAATGATTTTGCAAAAAAATATATTCCACTTTTTGAATGAGAAGGTGTTGATCCGTCCCATGATAAGCAGGGGGATGATTGTTTCATGTATTCATTTGTATACAGTCAATAATATGAGTTTACAAAGCAGTTTGTTGAAGAATAGGTTGATGTTCCAAGTTTTTTCTTGTTAGATGACATGGCATATTTGAATGATTTACCTATATATGATGAATATGATGATGTTGACTCCCTAGAAAAATCAACTAAATGTTCTCTATCAGAAAATGTTCCTTTTCAGTAGTATAATGAAAGCAATCAACCTGCATATCACAATTACAAAGAAGAAAGTATTGAATCAGCTGAAGGAAATTCCTTACCTTTATGCTTTTCTTCTTTCAAATTGTTGAAAGAAAATCCTAAAATTATCATTGAGGAAAATGAATATGTGCTTATGCAAAACCACGCTAAATAAATGGAGTAGAATGACAAGATATCACAACACTCTTTTCATGTGCCTGAAGACCCTATTATTTGTGCTGAAATACAACCATCTTTTGGCAATAAAATTGAAGACAGTTTCAAATCAGGTGGGACAACCCTACCATTATGTTTTGCTTCTTTCGAATTATTGAATAAAAATATTTGTAGTATCTCAGGTCAGGGATCCTCCAAGCATGAGCATAGTGGTGATGATAATTCTATAGATAATCACATAAAGGGTCATGCCAACTTAGATTTGCAGTCTATGTTCGGCTATTAGCCTGAAAAGGAAGAAGAAGTTGCTCCAGAAAGTATTGTTCAAGGTCATTTTCTTTCTCCCGAAATCAGTATAGATTCTCGACATGAAAAAGCGTTTCAAAGTATTTTCTCTTCCCTTAAGAATGACATCGTGGTTCAATTTTTAAACAACATAGACATGGACAAAGATTCTGAAATTGCATCTATGGAAGTTTCCAGCAATGAAAAAAAAAATGACATAGATTTTCGAGAAAGAAACAAAGCAGTGTATGCCACTTGCCCATCAGAAATACAGAAAGATAATGAAGAGGCAGTGGTTTTATTTGAGTCATTTGAAAATCAGGGTGTTGAAAATCCATCCACGGGAGCTCTAAACTGTGAAATAGTGCATGCTGTTAAATTTTCACATTTGTTAGAAGATTATGAGAAGGAACTTATTTCTATTTATTCATTTGAAAGTCAAATTTGTTGTCCTCAAACAAATTTCTAGAAATTTAATGAAACCACATCAGAGTTGTTTGATGAACAAGAGGATATCCTTGATACATATTATATGGCTGTCATATTTGAAGATGTTCAAGAGTATATGAATATTTTTATTAATGTGCATGGATAAGCAGACAAACCTATCGCTGCCATTTCATTTGAAAATATTCTCAGAATAGGAGATATAGAGAAAAAACAACTAACGCTGATGAAAGATACTTGCCTTTCGGTTTTTGCTCATCAAGGATAAATGATTTTTCATGGTTTTCAAGATCCGGTGGCCATCCTATTACAATCTTCAGTGAAGGATGAATTTGTTTCATTCATAAGCTCGGATTTTGGATTCAATTTGTTTTTTCAACCACCATCTTTTACATTTTTCTACCATCTTAAGAGAAATGTGAACAAATGAAAATCAGGAAGTCAATTGCTTGATTGGCTGCATTGGCACTCTAGCATCACTTGAGTGAGTGGTCATCCTAACAGTTTTAGGGTAGGTAGGGATGTGAAAATAATCTTGTCGACCAAGCATTTTCTAGTTTGAGCTTTCTAGCACTAAATACAATTAGTTTTCAATAATGTACTTGGACGTCCTGCATCCAGTTGAAAGCAGTACACAGAACTTGGTAGGAGCAGGGTACACACATGTTTTGAGAACAACCCCATGGATCAAGCATTGGGTCTACGGGTTCTTTGCTACCTCGTCGGGAGGATAACATCCCCAATTGGAGCCAATGTTATCACCTTAACAATTTTTACATCGAGGTCTAAAAATTTCTGAGGTTCAGCGAGACGCTATACCACAGTAGAGTCATGATAGTTTAGGGTGCTCGGCTATATCACGTGAGATATGAACGAATATAGCGGAGGCGAGAAGAGAACTTAACATATGAACGAATATGTGAGGTGTGAGACATAGATATATCCACGGTTGAGATATGAACAAAAAAATATCCACATATCCACATATGTGAGGCGTGAGACATATTCGTTCATATCTCACATCAGATCAAAAAATAGAACAGAACTTAACATCACAAAGGCAGACCAGGGAAAACCACTCTGGTTTTGATGGGGAATGCGTGGTGCTCTTACACATGCATCGGGGGAGATGGAGGATTGCCAAAAAACACTTTTCCTGTGGCCCCAATGTCACGTGGTTCAAAACGTCATGTCAATAACTTGTGGGGAGAATGGAGGTTGGTCAGATCACCTCACATCACCGGTCTAGGTACTTTCCCATATGACGTACCAAAAGGACGCCCCTGCATAACTAACTCGAGGCTCATCATTCAAAGTGGATTGATGAAGTGTGGCACACCAACGTACTGTGACAGTAATTCGTTATCAAAGTACAAAAACCATCAAATCTCAGATATGAAATCGTTTTATCCTATTCTGGGAAATTTCCATCTTAGGCGTAAGAAAAACAAGCTCGACCCATGTTCCTAAATTATGTAAATTCAAAGGGTGGTCAAATCAAAGTCTCTGCAAAGTCTGAAAGGTATGGATAATGCCTATCAAATGGTGTCTGGTGTGATTGGGTTCTCAACTAATGTACCAAGAAGGTCAATAAGTAAGAATGAAAGGTGGGTCTTATAGATACCAACGACTAAATTTCATACAAAACCTGAAACTAAGACAGATTCGTGAGTCAAATTAAACCCCGTTATGAGGGATCTTGTCATAAATGAACAAACAGACAACACCTGCCACCCAGCTGCAAAGAAGAAGAGGAGTAAAAAGCAGAGGATAGAGGCCAAAACCAAGATGATAGAGAGTGTCGGGGAAAATTTCGAGTGGTGGAGTACCTTGGAGGAGGAAATCACCAAGCTGAGGTGAATCCTCAGGTAAAATTTTGGTGTATTTCAGAAAGTTTTGGACAAATGAAGGCTTAAGAAAAGGGAGTCTTGATATGACAAACCGATTACTAACGGTCCCTTTAAATAATACAACTATTCTTCCTTTTTGTAGCTTGTATCTGTTTTTAGAATTATGAATAAGTTAGAATGTTTTAAATTTCACACGAAAATCCTCTATATATGATTGGCCTCCTGAGTATAAAAACATGGGAGAAAGGAGGAGCCTTCCCTCAGTGCAGGAAGACTTTGTAAATCTCTAGGGTTGGAATGAATACATGGATGCAAAGGAAGATTTTGGACTTTTTATGAAAAGATTCTAATTGGTGGTGTTATGAGTCTCGTTCTCTCTCATAGTGTGTGATTCCTGTTATTCTGTATTTCATTTTTCTTTCTTCTGTCTTAATTGAGAAATTAAATGTCCAGAATTCATTATTCAATGCTCTCGGATTGGCGATTTAGACTATGTTTATCTCTTCTAAACCATTTCATATTTCATTACTATAATGCTATGATAATAGTTACGTGTTTCTTTTCTTCTGATATCATCTAAATTTTCAAGCATAAACTCAGAAGTCACTTCCTCATTTATCCTTTTCCTCTTAACCGTTTTCATGATTTGGCAATGCATCCTACATTCTTTACCCCATATCCCAAAGGTCATCTTCAACCCTTCAACAATTTTATCAAAAACCTCAAAACAGACCAAATCTAGCCATCAATTTCCATAGATATATTAAGTGATGTGAGAGAGCCCTCTTTGAGTTGAGTAGGCTGGTGCCTCAGCTCTAAAGATGGTTGAAACCGTTACCTCTGTCATTTTTCTATTCACCCAGACATAATTTATAGAGTTCTAATAGGTAGAACTTGTTGAAGAGCTTGAGGACCAGAGCTCAACTTGGACTGGGCAAGGACAAACATCGTAAAAAGGTACATCTTCTTCCTCTTCTCTATAGACTAGATTAGCTAGGTTTAAAGGGATGTCAGTGATCAAAGTTAGCACCTTTCTATCCTAGTATTAGAAGTCTAGGATTGAAGAGGGAATTCACCTATCGACAGGGGGATTTTCCTGTAACACCAACTGGATGGAAGCACCAAATTCCAGTCACACATGCACCAACCTGTATAATAGAGAACAATGGTTCTCCCTTGCACCATCCTACCACCCTGGTTTTTCTATATGCAACCAGATGGAAGATACAACTCCCTATGTTCAAGCACCCACTTGAAACTCTGAGGACAACAATCCTCCTTAGCACCACCCTACCACCCTAAGAAATAAATCTTTTCTTGCTAAAATTTATTACAGTGATATAGTATTTATCAACATCTTACCAGTCTCATCATTGTTTTTCTACACTGCTCTTCTCTACCTGCATCAATGTCTTCCTTCTCACATCTTATTGTGATTTATGTTCTTCTTCATTTTATGCTTTGCGTGCCATTTCTATTCTCTTCACTTTCACAAATACGCTTGGTTGCATTCTACATGTGTGAATAACTATCCAACTTGCTTTACAAAGAAACAACAACCTCTCGCTGTCATGACATTTTACTTTTATTCCTACTCTCATCATCCATTACACTACACATCTCTAACGCTCAAGTTAGGAATCTCAAAAACACTCAAGAATCATGATTCCAATGCTCAGGAACAATGATTTGGTTAGTGTAACTGAATCATAACTAATCAAGAAACCACGAAGTGAAACAATAACCCTTTGATCAGATTCTGTTTGATCAACATCATTGGATTATACATGCAGAGGTATTTTTGACTTTTCGATGCATAACCTCCGATGTGGAGCCTAACAGTGCTAGCTCCTTACCCTATCTTCCGCTGATGTGAACTTGGGTGATGTTATCATGTGACCATGCGATTGCAGGCGTGACCAAAGGTGGTTTGAGGGCAACCCACTTTTCTCCCTGCAATTCACTATAGAGCTCCACGTATACCTTTGGCGATACCGTGGTTTTGATTGCGGCCCGCTCAAGAAAAATTGAGACCCGAGCATGTTCTGACCCTGCAATTGAGCACAACTGTTGATCTCCAATCCCTTGGCGATGCCTCTCGATCAACGACTGTTATCTTCCTCCTTTCCTCCTTCCACACACGATCCCATATCTCCATGATCTATTGACATGTAGCTCCCTTCCAAATCAACAACTACGACTTATTTCGTGATCCGGGCTTCGAGAGTTTCAACTCTCAAACCCTCGTTTCCTCCATACGTCATTCTTCCATAGTTTGCAATCCACTAACGCGTGTCCCTTTTATTTATCAATGGTCAAGATATGTTTTGCTACTTCAGTCTTTGGCGATTTCAATTTTCAACCTTCACGCTCTCCCAAAACACTTTTAGCTAGAGTCCACAGATTCCTTCCACGTGTCCTCCTCAAATAAGCAACTGTAGTCTGCTTCAGGACTTCGACACTTTCTACCAAGACCACATTGACGACCTTTGTCACCCTTATCAATCAACAGTCGAGATTCACTTCAGGGCTTCGATGCTTTCACTCTCTTCTTTCCTTCGGAGTATTTTGTACCCGAAGTTCACAATCTTTTGACGTGTTCCCTCCTACCTATCGATGGTCCTCAGCTCCTTAGGCTCTTCGGGCTTCGACGTTCGGGAATTCGGGACTTTAGGCTAATTGATGCTCCATTTTCCTCTGGAGTGATCACCTACTGAGTAGGTCATAAGTGGTGGAGACCTCTTGTTGTCGGTTAATACTTCCACTTACACTATCCTTCCACTGTAGTAGATCGACGGTCGAGAATTCTCCCGAAGTGATATTTAGATCAGATGTTTCGTTTCCACTTTAGGACATCGACATTTGGGACTTCAAGACTTTGGGAAAGTGCTGGTGGTAAAAAATCCCTAATTAAAACTCCCGGAGTGATGTAACTTACTTACGTCACTTGATGACGTGTCACGAGCTAAGTAGTTTCAATGTGTCACTCAGATTCGTGATTTGCATGTACCTGAAATGTCGATTCAACATGACACTTTTCATTGTCTAATTGTGCCATGTGTCCTTACTGATGTGGTCTTCCAACTTGGTCTGCCACATGTACTTGTAGACATGGTTCTCCCTGATCTAATGGTCATTTCATTTTCTCTAGATCCGATGGTTCTTATTCATTTCGGATTTCAGGCTTCGGGTAATTCGACTTTCAAGTTGCCAATTCTCCCAAAGTGAGATTCTCCAAACAATGACCTCCTCACAAATTTTGACATGAACCAAATGTTGTTCATTGATCATGTTCTTAAATCGATGGCTCAAACTATCTTCGGTGCTGCTCTTCTAGATTATCCTGTCCTTCCACTTAGAATGATCCAACGATTGTCGGGTATTCGGTCGAATCTCCTTTGGGTTGGTGATCCAATGACCATTGTAGCTCTTCCTCCCGAGATTTCTTGCCTTTTGCTTCATATTCTATTATTTCCATCGATGACAAGCATACTCTTCTTGTAAACATGCCAACACACACATAATATGAAGACACATAGGATGAGATATGACACATAATATATGACATAGGGTGGAATAATTGTTATTAAATGTAAAGTCATTCTTATGAAATTCAAATTTCCATGTGTGCTATGTTTATGCCTAAATTTTGAATTTTACATTAGAAAAATGAATGAGATCTATTTATACACAATTCATTTGTTTTCTAGTAAAACATAATGCATACACATTTTTGTTTAAATTAAAAATTTGCATGTTTTGTTTACCTTAGAAATTATAGTGAAGTGAAATGTGCTAAATGCATAATTTACATACAATGCATAATTAAAAATCATTAACCATGACCTTGCACTTAATGCACAATCTAAAATCATTGGATACAAATAAAGAATTGTTCTTGATGCAATGAATATAAATAATTCATTATACACTCAAAATTTGTTATGTGTAAGGAATGAAGTTCTACAATTAAGGTTTGGATGAGCCGATGTCCCTACTTATATAACTCAATGACCAATCCAAGTGAAGGTTTGGATGAGCCGATGTCCCTACTTATATAACTCAATGCCCAATCCAAGTGAGATATAATTAAGTAGTGAGAATGTATTTATTATGCATTGAGATTATCATGTTATGGTTGGGATAATCATGTTGAAATGAAGGGTGAATCTCATCATGGAAAACAATATATTTGATAAGGATGATGATTATTTATACCATCGTGTTTAAGATTTAATATGTTTTTAATAAAGGGGATTATTATTATGATAAAAATATTGTCATTCAATTATAAATATGTAATTATATAAAATATAACTATGAAAATGCCAACCCAATTTTCATTGATGTTATATTATATTTAAAATATAACTATAAAAATGCCAGCCCGATTTGCATTGATGTTTTATTTCATAGTTTGTCTTTCCTTACATGATTATAACTAAATACATTATGTTTTTTTTTTTTAAAGTGTTCACTTTTTTTTTTCTCTGGTCACTCTTTGGAAATTCAAATGACTTCACATGTGAAATAGTATTTTTTTCACGATTTACATATACAATATACGAATGTAAAATAATTTTATAATCATATACAATCATTCAAACTAACGATTATGATTATTTAAATTTTTTTTTTTTTTTTAGAGAACTATCGTTGTGATTGCATTCTTCAATAAACTCATATAATATTAATTACCACATTTTTTAGGGTTTTATGTAAAAAAACATTTTCTATCATCTAGGAAACAAAATTATGGAAATCCCATTATCATGGAAACATCAACACTATACTTTCCTAAAATATGGTGTCTTATTTTGACCTCTTTTTTATTGATTCCTCCTTCCAATTTTGATGGAGTTGTAGTATCCTTAGTCATAGTAAAATATTAATAAATTTTCTAGAGTTATTAGAGTCTCCTTCATCATGTAGTTGTCTTGGAGTTGTATTAGTCTCCAATTTTGGAAGAGTTTTTTAGTATTTTTGATGTGCAAACTTTGTTATGGAAAAACAATGTTTCATCTAGATAATAATAATGCTCCAAAGCTTGAACCCTAAACATTTTGTATTATCTCATGGTGGAGTCGAGGCACGATGGGCCCAATTTTCCATTTCTTGACATCTACAAAAATAAATGAAATAATATGTAATAAAGAGATTATAACATAGATATACTATAGTCCAAATAATGCTCATACAAGTCACATAAACAACAAAGGTGATAATCCAATATTCATTGTACTCGTTGAAAAAATAATGGGTCATATGAAGGAGTTTCCTGCAGAGTTCCATGGGATAATATCAAAGAATAAAAACATAATAAGAAAAATGACAAAGATAAAAATTCAAAACCAACAAAAGGTAATCCACCCAAATCTTCCCCTTACATTGTTTCCCATTATAATATATGAGTAACTATATATTTATTTAACACTTCATATACTCCTTGGAAAGATGCATGGCTTCTTGACACCGGTTCAACCTCCCACATGACATTCCAAAGAGACTTATTTGAATAATTCAATGACAATGTAGATGGAATAGTGTATTTTGAAGATATGTCGAGTCTCAAACATTAGGAAATGGGCACCATTAGACTTAAGTTGCCAAGATTCCCTGTTTTCTTCTGCATGATATGTTCTATCTTCCTGAGATACAAAGGAGATTGATATCCCTTGTGCACATTCGACAATAAGGCTAGTCTGTTCATATGATCGGTGGGAAAGTTGAAATACAAAATGATTCTGACAACATGGTTGTTATGACCATAATGGAAGATGGAAGACTGTTGAAGTTGAATGGGACATATGTCCATAGATAAAATGTTGCATACCTCTCTCATCATAGTGAAGGTATAATGTCATCTAGTCTTTTGTGGCATGCTAGATTTGGCCATATTAATTATGACTATCTTCGTTTGTTGAGAAAGAGTGGTGTTTTTTGTTTGCCTATCATTCCTATGAAATTGAAGCAATGCGATGCTTGTATCCTTGGAAAGCATAACAAACGAACATTTCATGATTCTACTTCCAGACCATGTAGAAAAATTGAACTGATTCATTCTGATTTGTGCGAATCTATGCCCATTCCTTTGGAAAATGGAAATATACACATAATGTATTTTATTGATGATTACACCAAGATGTGTCATGTGTACTTGTTGAAATATAAATCATAATATTTTGAAACATTTAAATTTTTCTAGGCATGGATTAAAAATGAAGCATAGTCATGTATTGGCTCTCTTCACATTGATAATGGAAAAGAATATACATCTAATGAATTTGAAAGCTACATTTTCCAACATGGGATCAAGCATCAAACCATAGTTCCATAAAATCCTCAACATAACGATGTAGTTGAAAGAATGAATAGGACACTCCTAAATATTGTTTCTTCCATGATGTTTTACAAGAATGTAAAATTGATGCTTTGGACTCATGCAGTTATATGTGCAGTTTATGTGAAAAACATGATTCCATATCATTCTCTTAAAAAAAAGACTCCTTATGAAATGTGGTATGGCCACATTCCTTTGGTTAGGCATCTTAGTGACTTTGGTTCTACTTTATATTTTGTGATTCCTAAAGAGAAAAGAATAAATCTTGATTCAAGGAGTCAAAAGTGCATCTTCTTAGGGTACTCAAATACCACTAAGAGACATCGTCTTTAAGATGAGACAAATAAGAAATTCATCCTTTCCAGAGATGTAATCTTTCTTGAATCCTCCAAGAAAGACAAAACCATTGAGAGGAAACTTGATCATCTGGATAGATTCACTCATGTAAAGACATTTCATGAATTTGATGATGAGATTCCACATATTGAAGGGGGGATAGATATATTGGTTCAATCTCTAGAATATCCTTTTGAAGAACCATATTCCCCACATGAAGAAGTTCCCACTTGTTGGCACAGGGGCAGACCCAGGGTTCAACTCTAACAATGCACCAACAAGCCCTGTTAAGCCCTAATATTGGCTCATTACCCCTTAATTGGGGCATATTAGATTAGTAATGCTATTTTATTTATGTCGGCTTTAGGCCATTAGTTTTAATTTAGATTAGTAATGTT
>JZKD02S1880530.1:687043-701712 GCA_000966675.3 Picea glauca | reverse complement strand
AAGATCACATCGAGAATCAACAACAAATTCTCCAAATCTTAAAGGACAACCTGACCATGGCACAGAATCGCATGAAACAATAAGCAGATCAACATCGTAGTGAAAGAAGTTTTGAGGTAGAGGATTGGGTTTTTTTAAGACTACAGCCATACAAACAGACCTAACTACTGGACCTTTCGGCAACACCTACCTAGAAGATGCAGTCTCACCTGATGTAGAGATAGGGGGTTGCAAGACACAAGTGTCTACAACCAGAGGAAATGCAAGTGGATTCAAAGGAACAACATGTTATCAAACAAACTTGTTAGAGTTTTGTGGGTTTGTGGTTTCTACCTAAGTTAGTATATTTACCCTGTCTTTCTCCTTTTTGCCGACCAAATCTTAAGTTTTTCCCTTTTCGGCTGGTAGTTTTCTTTGTGTTTTACCTCGATCGATTGAGGGACCTTTTGTTTTGTGCAGTCCTACTTGAGAAGTCTCGACCCCAAGATTTTTGTTTTCTCTGAGGTTAATCACTCCGCTTTCTACCTTTGTCACTAATCCTTTTTCTTTCTTGAGACCTCATCCAGACGCCCAAGGTTTACTTACACAGGTCGCAACCATAATCACAAAGCGCATCACTTAGAGCGGTATGATATGGACTTGAATCAAGAGAGTGAGAAAGATCAGTTTTCAGTGGTTGAGATCCAAGGTGGAGTTTGGACCGATGGTTCAAGGGTATTTGGAATCTGAAAGCTACTCGAAGTTTAATTTCGAGGAAAAGGCCCAAGATCTAAGGTCGGGAAAAGATTTTATCTGGGATATAGATCTCATCATGAGAGATCAACGGTAAATAATAATCGCGGGAATCGGGAGTTCAAAATATTTTTAAAGTTGTTCGTCAAATAGTCAAACTCCTGAAACTTGAAATTAGTAGGAGTCGTTCGATCTAGCAGGATGCGTGGCATCAGATATGAACTATGGAGAAAGTGATTTTGGGAAAAATCAAGTGAGGGACGCCCAAATTTCTCAAGCCCCAAAATTTCGAAATGCCGAAGTGCCAATATTTATTTGGGCCGTCTGATTCAAAGTGGCACCTGATCCGCGAAGTCACCATTTCATGACCTGAGGGTTTTTTCATAGAGAGCGACGCAGGTTTGCAAAATGTGAAATCGCGAAGTTCCCAAGAGTTAGGCCCATGGTCATAGCCCGAGGTTTCATGGAGCGATGTAAAGGAGCTGCGTCAAAGGCCAAAAGTGCCCACGTCGGTCACAAAAAAGGATTTGCATGGCTTCAATATGTCAGGATTGACTTGAAGAAATCATGAGGATCGCTTGGAACATTCAGGGGTGCCAGGCCTCATCCCAATCCCAATTAAAGTAGTTAATAAAAGTGGGGGAGGTTTTTGAAACCTCATTTCACTCCATAAATGGAAGGTCTGGCTGAGGGGATTGAGCCGTCAACCCGTGGTACTCCTGTGGGAAAATTTTCCTACAAAACCCATATTGATTTGAGTGTGCATCTTCCAGAAGGATACATGTGTAGACTGATAGAAGAATACATAGGCACAAAGCTTTGATTCTAATGGCTAGGTCACACTCCTGGTGGTGGTGAGTTGTTTTGAGTATAAATAGTTAGTTTTGATATTTTGTTATGGAAGATGGTTGAGCTACGCTACCACATTGTAAAGTTTTAATGAAGCTCTCGTTCTTTTGGTTATGTATTTGTATTTGAGACTTCTTGTTTAATGTAAGTCAGTTTCCTTCCGTCTCTCTGTAACAACTGTGTTAGAATACTCGGGCATGGATGATACAGTCGAGGGTAGTTATGTTTTTGTGATGTAGGTTTGATCACAGGGACATCACGACCAATTTTAATCAATCTCTTGTGTTGTCTTTTCCCTCCAACACCGAATGACTCGGGCATGGATGATCTAGTCGAGTTGTTGTTATTGAATTGTGATGTATGTTTGATTTTAGTTCAGTGATAATTTCATTCAGTTCCCTAAAACTCTGAACCAAGAGGATCTTGTCATCTGAGTTTTTCCTCCTTAGGCTGCTAGAAGTCCGGATGTCCATAGCAGACCTCTTCATTCTCCTAAATTTATTCCCCTTACTCACCCTTACTACAACTTACTAACCAAAGTTAGATCAAGAACTCATATGCTTATGCATACCAGCCCCATTTTCTGAGTTAAAGCAATATAATCCCGAGTCTGTGTCCATTAGACCTCCTTTAAATTTATTCATTGTGACGTACAAACTGATGGGTACTGGGATTACCTCTACTGCAATAAGGAGGTGACTTCTAGTGCTAACACAACACGCAAATATCTAGTTATTCTTTATCTCCCTTAGGCCTACTGCGCAAGCTATGTCTCAGATCTAACACAATGATGCAATAATAGAATAACAGAAATCAAAAGAACACAACATCAATCACATAGAACAACAAGATATACGTGGTTCACCCTCTCCCTAGGGATATGTCCACAAAACTGTGTTTCTTGATATTAGGTGAAAACATACAGTTCTATCTGTGCACTTAGCTTGCATATCTCTCTCTCTTTCTCTCCTCCTTGTGCACCAAGCTGTAGGGTTGATCTTTGCACCCAGCTGAAGATATTACAATACAGACTCTCTCTCGATTCAATACTTTTCTACATGACAATACTCACTCTCTTAATCCATAATGATAAACCCAGAATCAACAACAATCAAACAACCAACAACCAACCCATCCCAGGTCCTCTAGACCTTTATTTATACATTACAATGAAAAACATTTAGGTCTCAAAACCCTAGATACCAAAACCCTAGGTCTAAAACCCTAGGTCTACTTGACCCGCATTTTCAGGGCTTCACCAGCCCGTCTTTCCTTATTTTCCGTGAGGTTCTCCAAAGCTCTCATTGATGTATTCTTTTTCTTGCTAAGTTGTCCACGATCTATATTCATTATTGATCTGTCATCTTCGACATTCTCATTCAACGACTAGATTTCCCTTACTTCGCTCCTTCTTTTCTGTTTCTTTAACCACTTCACCCAATATCAGTCAATGTGCCTTCCGCGCAGTTCATATTTCACCTTTCTTCCTTAATCTTTGCTTTCTTCCATAACCAAGGGCCAACAGGCCCCCAACGCTCACCTATGACTCGTCCTAAGGAACTAAAGGTCTGAACCTTCTATTTCTCTTCATCTTCAGACTACACGGAGCAGCCTGTGCTCTCTGCTCTTTTCTTCCCTTCCTTGTGTAGACTGTCTTTTCTGTGTCTAGTACCCAGTTTCAACTTCACCTGGTACCTAGACCCTTATTCTTATGCTTTTACTGGGAGCTGCGAGGCATTTGGTTGTGATAATACAATTTAAACCATCTCCCCTTTACCAAACCTTCCTTCCATTCTCCCTTCAAAGTCTTCAACTGCGCAACTCCTTCTTATGTAACATAGGCAGCCTCATATGGCCCAAGCCAATGTGTCCTAAACTTCCCTAGGTTCTTCATGAAGTTTCTGTCATATACCAATACTAGATCTCCTTACTTAAAGTCTTTCTTCTTGATATGTCTGTCATGGTAGGCCTTTTCTTTTTCCTTCTGTACTTGCTGGTGAAATCCTACATTGAATTTGTCTTCTTCCAGTTCTACCAACTGTGCAAGTCTGTCTTGCATAACGCCTGTGTCATCCATATCTATAGATGATGCAATTATTAATCTAGGAACTAAATATTCCATAAGTACGATTGCTTCTAGACCATAAACCAACTTAAAGGGAGTCTGTATTGTCAGCTTCTTGCAAGTGGTTCTATAGGCCCATAATACTGTTGGTACTCTCAAATACCAATCATCTCTAATCACAATGCAAATCTTCGTTAGCACTGCCTCCAAGATCGTATTGAAAGCTTCAACTGTACCATTGGCTTGTGGGTGGTAAGGTGTTCTCTTCTGATGGTGGACTTCAAATTCTCGAGTCAAGGATTCAGTTATCTTATTAATAAAATGTGTACCTTGATCACTCATAAGGATCTTCGGGCATCCAAATATGGCTATGATATCATCAGATATGAATCGCGTAGTTGTAGTTTCACTACAGTCCTTGACTTCTCTTGCTTCTGCTCATTTGGTCAAATACTCTGTCATAGTGATGATGTATTTGGCTCCTGTGCACTTTCCTGGTGGGTTGATAGGTCCTACGAAATCAATTGCCCATTTCTCAAATTCTTGCAGAGTTAGCTGAGGTGCTAAAGGCATCTCATATCTTATGGAATCTTTCCCAACTCTTTGGCATACATCGTAGGCTCTATAGTATTCCTTAGCATATTTGTGTAGAGTGGGCCACCAGAGGCCATCTCTAAGAACCTTCTGATCTATTTCTTTTCTTGCATAGTGTCCTCCTGCGATGCCTTCATTTGATTCTACCAGAATGAATGGTATTTCTGCCTCCATAATGCATCTCCTCAGGATCTCATCAGGTCCCATCTTATAAAGATGTCCAACTATAAGTGAAAAATTTGCAACACGAACTACCAGTTGTTTCTTCTGAATGACTATGTATTTGTGAGGTGCCATTCCTGTTGAAATGAACTGAACCATCTCGACGAAGTGATCACCAACCTTTCTGATGGCTAGAAACTATGCATCTGGTAGTGTATCCTCCAAACTACTAACAAAATCATTTGTTGGCACAGGTGCAAACCCAGGGTTCAACTCTAACAACGCACCAACAAGCCTAACTACTAGCCCTTTCGGTAACACTTGTGAAGCAGATGCAATTTCACCTGAAGTAACAATAGGGGGTTGCAGGACACAAGTGTCTACAACCAAAAGAAATGCAAGTGGATTCAAAGGAACAACACACAAAGATCTAGTTATTATTTATCTCCCTTAGGCATACTACACAAGCTATGTATCAGATCTAACACAATGATGCAATAACATAATAACATAAAGAAAAATAACACAACATCAATCACACAGAACAACAAGATATGCTTGGTTCACCCTCTCCCTAGGGCTATGTCCACAAAACTATGTTTCTTGATATTAGTTGAAAACATATAGTTCTATCTGTGCACTTAGCTTGCAAATATCTCTCTCTTTCTCTCCTCCTTGCGCACCCATTTTTAGGGTTGATCTTCGAATGTAGTTGAATATCTTACAATACAGACTCTCTCTCAATACAATACTTCTCTACATAACAATACTCACTCTCTTAATCCATAATGATAAACCCAGAATCAACAACAATCGAACAACCAACAACCAACCCATCCCAGGTCCTCTAGACCTTTATTTATACATTACAATGACAAACATCTAGGTGTCAAAACCCTAGATACCAAAACACTAGGTGAAAAACCCTAGGTCTAATTGACCCACGTTTTCAGGGATTGTCAGCCTATCATTCCTTCTTTCCCGCGAGGTGCTCCAAAGCACTCATTGACATCTTCTTCCACTTGTTGAGTTTTCCATGATCTATCTTCCTTTCTGATCTGTCATCCTTGATATTCTCATTCAAGGGATAGCTTTCCCTTACTTCGCTCCTTCTATTCTGCTTCTTTGACCACTTTGACCCAATATCAGTTAATGTGCCTTTCACGCAGTTCATATTTCACTTTTCTTCCTTAATCTTTGTTTTCTTCCATAACCAAGGGCCAACACCACCACTTCATTAGAACTTTAAGTTCATTTGCATGATTTGATTGAGAGGATTAAAAATATCAGGCTTGATGAGAAATCAAAACACTATCACTCAAATGAGCAACTTATACCATCTCATAAACGTCCACCAAAATGGCTCACAAAAACAATTGAAAGTGTTCATCATGATGAGGTTGGAAAGATAGGAACTAGAATTTCCTCAAGACAAGATGGAGGTAATAAAGATAATTCAAACTCAGGTTATGTAGATGACATGGGTGTTTCATATGATTGTGAGTTGAGTTTATTTACTAACCTTGAACCAAATTCCTTTAAATAATCTACTTATCACAATGAATGGAAATAATCCATGCAGAAGGAATATGATGATCTCATCAAGAATGGGACATGGAATTTGGTGGATCCTCCATTTAGAACCAAACCAATTGATTCCAAGTGAGTATTCAAGAACAAGTACAAATCAAATGGCTCACTTGAGAAGCACAAAGAAAGTCTCAAGGAAAAATGATTTTAAGAGAAATAAGGTGTTGATTACGAGGAGACTTTTTCCCCTATAGAAAAATGGGATACCATATGTACTCTATTTTCCATGGCAGCACAAAATGGAAAGACAATTCATCAAATGGATGTGAAAACAACTTGCTTGAATGGATACCTAAAAGAGAATGTTTTCATGTCTTCGACAAAAGGATTTATTGTGAAGGGAAAAGAACATAAAGTATGTAAGATCATCAAATCCTTATATGTATTGAAACAAGCACCGCGAGCATGGTATGAAAAGTTAACTGAGAATATTTTGAAATTGAATTCCAACCATTTCAATATTTACGATGCAACTTTGTTTGTCAAGAAAGTTGGAAAATATTTTGTATAGATTGTAGTATATGTAGATGATATGTTTATAATAGGGAGCAATGAAAGTTACATTGCATCCATAAAGAAAGAGTCAAAGAAAGGCTTTGAGATGACATATTTGGGACATCTTCACTACTATTTGGGCATTGAAATGATTCAAAATACAGGGTACATATTCATCTCCCAGAAGAAGTACATTAGAGAAATTTTGAACAATTTTGGCATGGTTGAGTGCAATCTTATTTCTACTCCAATGGAACATAATTTGAAACTCACATCAAAAGAAGGGAATGGATGTGAGGATGCAACCAAGTATAGACAACTTGTGGGAAGTCTTATCTATATTAATACCATCATACCATACATTTCATTTGTTGTTGGGATTCTTTCCAAGTTCATGAAAAATCCTTCTAAAGGACATTGGTATGTAGCAAAAAGAGTTCTAAAATACTTGAAAGGAACTCAAAATTTTGAACTCAGGTACTCTAAGGTGGACGAATTCAACATGATCAGATATTCTAATTTAGACTTTGTTGGGGAGAAGGAAAATGGAGTGTCAACTTGAAGATATGTCATGAGTCTTGGATAAAAAATCATCTCCTGAAGATCATGAAAACTCCCAGTTCCAATAGATTCCACAACAGAGGAAGAATATGTGGTAGTTGTAAAAGAAATGAAGGTGATTGTGTGGCTCAGGAAAATACTTGAATATTTGTAGGATAAACAAGTTAATTTTACTCCTATTCTAGTTGAAAATACTTCTGCAATGAAGTTGGCCAAGAATCCTAGATTCCATGATCAAACTAAGGACATCAACACAAAGTATCACCTGATTCAATATCATGTAGAGGACATTACTATTAACTTGAGACATTGTTATGTAAATGAGAAAAATACAGGAATATTCACCAAATCACTTGGAAGAGAACAATTTGAAAGAATAATGTAAATGGGCAAATTACAGACACGTAATCCTTGGGATTGAATTATTGTAAGAATAATGTAAACATGAAGAGTCGTAGGTGATGGGAAGAGTTATCGATTAAGGAAGACCAATAGTCATTCTGTATGTATTTATACACCTCTCATGTTAATGCAAAGAATATTAGTGGAGTTGCATTGTCTTCCTATTCCTAGCGTGATTGTCAGTCAGTTCAATTAGGTGAACTCTGCTACATTAAATTATCAACCTGGGGATCATAAACTAATGAAGTGCACGGTAACTCACGAAAGTGCACGGTAACCAAAAAATAATATATTAATTCAGAGCATCAATATGAGTTTACAATAGTTTTATATCATTATAGTCATCCTTCATGAATGTTTGATAACCCATATTTATACATCACATAGAAGATCTTAGATCCACAACCCACATATCCTCAAACTAGCCGCAACACCATTTCTTGAGAAAATATGGTTTAAATAATCAATCATATCTCCCATATATTTCCTTTTTTGAGAAATCTAATCACAAGGAACGTAAATGGGATCGTCTTGCACAAAACCCATGTCCCAAATTTCCAAGATTTGTCTTCATATGCTTGGAAATCCCATCGCAAAATCACTTCCTGGAAACTATTGTGAGTTGACAGGAATATTTGACCAAGAGCTGGAGCTTCGTGCTATGGACCTTGACATGATATGAATAACCTAGATTCATATTGAGGGTGCTGGAAAGAAAACCTATTTCTTGAATTTCCACGTAGGTGTGTGTTAGTGCTCAAACAATGATGGTTGCTTGTTGAAAAGAAAAGTGTTGCTACATATATTTAATTTTGGCTAGATTTGTCTTTCAGGATGATATCAGATTGCATTATTTTAGATCCAAGAGGAAGCTAATTTGGTCCAGCATATGAGGATCATAACCCAGGTGGAATATTTTAATTTTATCCACTACAACTATCAAAACCAACTCGATTTACAAGAACTTGAAGTTCTTGTAAATACTTGTTATTTAACATGATTTAAAACTCATTTAAACAGCAAATAATAGGAACAATTATGAAAAATGACCTTCACTACCTGAGGGGTCTCCTGATGTCGATTTATAAATAACTTTGAAATGGTTTAGAAAGAAAAAGGACAAGTTTTAATGGCAAGAAGAGAATCTGGCTAACACAAAAGAGCGAAATTGCTAGTCAAAATAAAGACATTTTGGGCACCCAACATCTCCCTCACACTCAATATGTTACATGTCCCCATGCAACTCAATCACTTTATATTTTGAATATTAAAGTGTGTCTTAATCTTATTGTAAGAAGGGTGACCAATTTCTTCTTATGAGTAGAAAATCCTACCACCAAGTTAGGATTCCATTTTGTTTCTTGTGTTAAGAAGAAATTAAATTGATAAAGTTCAAATAGTAAATTTTGTTCTCTTGTAGATTATTCATCATACATTTCAATGAAATCAAAGACACTATTCATTTCAAAACTTTTACCTACATTCATCCTATAATTCTAAATTATGTCCATTGTTCATGTAAGTACATGGAGTATACTTTTCTAGGACACCTACAGGATACTGATTACAAACCCAACTCATACATATTATTTTTATGTTCTTCCTTGGATGCTAATTGTTTCTAAAACTCATGTAGCTTATATTTCCACTTTTTCTCCCCACACAAATACCTGGAAAACCATTCCTACTACATTTTTTGAATTTCAAATTTATATTTTTGTTTGTAAATGATTTCCATGACATATAATTCTTCTTTTCCTTTCCACTGAACACAATTAAACTTAACATATGCAATAGTTGATGTATTGGTCAAAATATCATCAAGCATTTGGTTAGCAATCTCATGAAAAGTCTTCATAGTTTGTTTTTTCATATTTAACAAATGTGGAAGGATAAGGAAAGAAGGTTTCCTCGACTATAGTAGCTAATAAATCTAGCCCTGTAACAACTTGATTTGTAGTCTCTAATTTTCCCATTAGCAATTTTAATTTCCAGAGGCCTATTTTATCTCTTTATCTGCTTGTTCTGCTAGTACCATTGCTTAACATTTCTTTTGATGGTTGTGAGTTCTGTCCTTAAACTACCATTCTCTTCTTGTAAATGTTTTCCTCTATATTTTAACTTCTCATTTTCTGTTTAACACGATTATCAAGAAATTGCATTTCTCGGACCTGCCTCTTCAATTTTCTTATTTTTATTCTACTTATTTTCTAATATATAATTGAGTAACTTAAATTTTGCCTTATGAGCAGGCTCAATTTTTTCAAAATATGTTCTTGGTGGCTCAAAATTCTCCAAATTAAGCATGTGTACATCCTATGGTTCAACATGGTCTTCTTGAGTTGACGATTTTAGAAAGTCCTGATGAGAATGTATTATTCACAACTACCTAGGTGACTTTGCAAAAAAATATCATGTGGGGTTACAATATCCTCTACAATTAATTGTTTCATTTTCCTCATTTAGAATGCAGAGATCAAACACCCAAATCGGCTTACCCCACTGCAATCAAGTCCTTTTGTGCAACATATAAGAAATAGGGAAATACAAATATGGATAAATGCTAGAAAATATTGTTGGGAAGACAAAGGAAATATTTTTGTGGATGTCAGACTCTTGACATAATTACCGACAATGGTTATCCATGAAAATCATTATACAACATACCGAAATATTTTCAAAACATTCATTTTTTTATCTGACATAAGACATTGATTTTATGATATGAGGGAAAATATGATCAAGGGATAAGGTGAGGTTAATAAACATGGAATAAAAGTAAATAAGGTCACATATATATAGCTACATATAATTTAAATGTTTAAATAAGAAAACCATACCTTGGGGATTTACCTGTTCTAAAATTGTTTTTATGTAGTCACGTGGAATATTTTTCCAGAACAAATTCTAAGAATGTTGGTGCTGCTAAAGAATATGAAGAAGATATTGATGTTTCACTACTACTATAGGAAATGCTCATGGATGATTTTTAATTGATTCAACTCATGTACCATGTTATTTCATTATGCATGGACTAAAACTTTGACCTTACTCATGTGCTGACCTAATGGACTCTCAACTTGGAATGATAGGTAGATGAGCTTCTGGTGCTGATTTGGAACCATATCCAATTCACGATCTAGTATCAGGATGCATGCAATAATATAAAACTACAAATCCTCTATATAAAAATAATTGTAGCTATTTATAGATACTTGTTATTAGATCAAATTTAAAACATGCTCATGCACCATTTATCATGCATTTTTTGAAAATTTTGCTCACATTTTACTCAATTTATCAAATTCTCCTAAAAACCCATGTCTCATAATTTTTTAACTCATCCTCATCTGATTGCAAATGTCGTGAAAAGATCTCCCTTGAAGATAATATTATATAAATTCAGTAGCTACAACACTTTATAGGGGAGTTTTGGTAGCTATAGAAAGTCTAAAAATTTGCAAAATTTAACTTCTTCTAAAACATCTTCATAAGGAAAAGTAAGTTATGATCTTGTGCAACTATCCTATGTAAAATTTGTTTCAAAGAAACCTTGATGCCAAGGAAAAAATAAAATAATGAAATGCTTGAAATTATGTTGCTCCATTTTACCTCTCTGTTGTAACGATAGGGAAAAGATGAGTACCGGGTGCTTGGATGCTTGAGAAAAATATGTTAAATACTATTTGAGGGGGATCTAAATTGAATTTGTATAGCTCTGGAAAAGTTATGTGACCGTTGAAGCTTCTGGAAATGTTGATGAAGAATCTAAAGATGATGTTGGTGAAGAATCTGAATATGACGTTGATAGAGGTTTGAAGAATACAAAATTATGTAAACTGCATAAATTAACTTGCTTTGTGGATCCCTTTGAATAGTAAGCTCTGGATTTGAATATGAAACTCAATACTTTCTCTCCCCCACATTGAGGATGATGAATTTCCTCATGCATCCTTTTGAGATATGATTTTTGATTACTTGTTGCTCGAATAATGAAGAGGATGTTGAGTGGAGTTCTATGTTGTGGGAAATCTAATACAATAAATCAACTGTTGAAAATAAATATGTAGAGATTTTATTTTAAATTAAAAACTCTTATTTTTTTACCATCCATATCAAATGAAAAATACTTCTGGAACCAAAATAACAACCATGAATACTACTACAAGGAACCAGAAATTATGCTACAGGGAAATATACTTCAATAAGAATGACATTCCCTTTTTAGTTGTAAGATGTAGAAAAGGTTGCAAGTGTTTATACCATTAAACCATATAGTCTTCATCAAAACTTGAATCCATGGTACAATTTTTACCATGTGAATTTTTTTTATGACATCGAGCATGAAAATAAATCATTGAATTATTGGCCATTAATGTATGTCGTTAACCAATGCGATATCACTCACCATTCATGTCAATGAGATTCAAGGTACCATAATGCATCGTGTTAGGTAAAAATGAATTTGTTGGAGTCGAGTAACCTGTAGGATGGTGATAGTTAGGAGGCATCAATGCAGCCCCATTTCTATCAATGAGGAAACCTGTCATTGAGCCATACAAGCTCCAAGGTATTATAAATATCTCTTGATCTTGATCTCAGATAGATTTTTGAAGTCGATGGGACAAGACAAATTGGAATGAAGGCCTTAATGAATCCCACATCATCGAGTATGATCATAGAACATAAATTGTTTGAAGAATAATAATACAATATTGAACCAATATGAAGAACTTATAGAGAATTTTTCCCACTAGTTTCCTGGTTTTCAAGCAAAAAATAATGTCGAGTTGCACCACTAAACCGATTTTCACAACTGGACCTATTTTTATCTTTACTCTTTTGTTTATTCATTTATTTTTCTACCCTATCCTACTTTTCTTGAAAATGAAAATGTCTTTCAAGTATATGAATACCTCCAATGTATCCATGTCCCTAACATGATTACAAATAAACTCATATTCAGGTTTGAAAGATATACTTTGATATATACTAGAATATGAGAAACCAACTGCTTTAGTTGATATGATGTCAATAATTGCTTAAGAGTGAAGGAATTTTGTGAATTGATAGGTGCCTGAAACCATAATTCAATGTAGTTGTGATGCTCTTGGTTTACTTTTTCATTACCACCACTTTGTATGTCCTCCTTTGTCATACCATGTAGATCATATACTATTTGTTGATTGGTCTCTTGAATGGATAAAGTATCCGATGATAGGCATGGTAGAAATTCCCCGATCTCAGTTTCTAATGTCTGCTCTCCATAAAATGTTTCCCATGGATGTTTTCTATCTTCTAGGTATTCATCTTCATATTGCCTATGGAATTATTGATCTTCTATCACTTCCATAAGTGCAGGTATGTTCCTGATTGTTGTCAATATTTTCTACTCCTGAGAGGCAAAGATGTTTCCAGTTGCTACTTGGATTTGAGAAAATTCTTGGAGTATCATTTTCTCCTTTTCTCAAAATATTCTTGAACATGCTTGAATTCTTCTTGCTAGTTGATAGTTTTTGTATTGCACATGGATTAGTGCATGGGGGTTCTTATAACACCCCAAAAAAATTGGAACTTTTCTAATTTTCTAATGAAATATACAAAAAAAAATGAAACACACTATTTCATGAATACCTCATTCTAGTAAGACCACGTTGTCACCAGGTTATCATTTGACATGAGCTAGTCTCTCCATGCATTCTACTTAACATGATTTAAATGGTTGAAGAGAGACTCCCTACAACTCTACTTATAGTGAATTTCCAGGTTCTTACCTCTCGTCTTCTCATTTATATTCCTATGCATTCATTCCTATATGAATTTAAATGATGAAAAGAAAAAATTATGCTTTTTTTCACTTCCCCGACAAGGACACCAAAAATGTTAGTTAGTTCAATTAGGTGAGCTCTGCTACATTAAATTATCAACCTAGGGATCATAGACTAATGAAGTGCATGCAAAATATATGTATACCTTAGCTTCCAATCTATCCCTACATGACTATTATGCAAAAATTAAAAATTTCATTGCTTAGATATAGAAATAGATTCAGTTCTTTAGCTATAGAAAACAGAGTAAATGTTCATTGTTTAGTTGCAAAAACAAAGTTTTGTTCAACTACAGAAAGAATAGAGTATTTTTTAAATGATGAAAAACAGATTAATAAAGAAACAAATATAATTATGAATGCTTAGTATCATCAATCTACTAGATTTTTAATTACATTCTTTCAATCATCTAAAGCAATGAGATTTCTTGCATTTGAAATAACAATCAATTGTTCAATTGATGTTTATTGTGTTAGTTATCTTCTGTAAATGCAAATGAATGAATTTGCATAGAGAGAAATGAACATAAATGTAACTAACACAAACGATAAGAAAACAATACCGACAATAAATTAAATGAGTAATGCACTCCTCCTTAGGGGGGCCTCCTAGCTCGAGGAACACTACTTAGAAAAGATTATATGAACTAAGCTCTTATAAACTTAAAACATGTAACTCATGAAAGTGCATACTAACCGGAATTTAATATATTAATTCAGAGAAGCAATATGAGTTTATAATAGTTTTATATCATCATATATATCCCTCATGAAGGTATAATAACCCATATTTATACATTACATACAAGATCTTAGATCCACAACCCAGGGATCCTCAAACTAACTGCAACAACATTTTCTGATAAAATGTGGTTTAAAGAATCAAGCATATCTCCTAGACATTTTTTTTTTGATAAATCCACTTGATGAGAACTTAAATGGCGTCATCCTTCACAAAACCCATTCCCCATATTTCCATGATTCACCTTCATGTTCTCAAAAATAACACCGCAAAAATATTGGCTGGAAATTGTCGTGAGTTGACGAGAATCTTTGACCAGGAGATAGATCTTCATGTTTTTGACCATGGCATGATATGAATAACCCAGATTCATATTGAGGGTCCTAGAAAGAAAACCTATGTCTTCAATTTCCACATAGGTTCTTGTTAGTGCTGCTACGAGAATTGAATTTTGGCTTGATCTATCTTTCAGGATGACCTCAAATTGCACTCTTCTAGATCCAGGAGGAAGGTAAGCTATTATATCATATCATTTTCATAACCTAGGTGGAATATTTTAATTTTCTCCACTGCAACTATCAAAACCAACTCGATTTACAAGAATTTAAGTTCTTGTAAATACCTTTTATTTAACATGATTTAAAACTCAT
>JZKD02S1880530.1:662904-686993 GCA_000966675.3 Picea glauca | reverse complement strand
TGCACATGGATTAGTGCATGGGGGTTCTTATAACACCCAAAAAATAATTGGAACTTTTCTACTTTTTTAATGAAATATAAAAAAAAAAATGAAACACACTATATCTTGAATACCTCACTCTAGTAAGACCACGTTGTCACCAGGTTATCATTTGACATGAGCTAGTCTTTCCATGCATTCTACTTAACATGATTTAAATGGTTGAAGAGAGACTCCCTACAACTCTACTTATAGTGAATGTCCAGGTTCTTACCTCTCGTCTTCTCATTTATATTCCTATGCATTCATTCCTATATGAATTTAAATGATGAAAAGAAAAATTGATGCTTTTTTTCACTTCCCCGACAACGACACCAAAAATGTTAGTCAGTTCAATTAGGTGAACTCTGCTACATTAAATTATCAACCTAGGGATCATAGACTAATGAAGTGCATGCAAAATATATGTATACCTTAGCTTCAAATCTATCCTTAAATGACTATTATGCAAAAATTAAAAAATTCATTGCTTATCTATAGAAATAGATTCAGTTCTTTAGCTATAGAAAACAGAGTAAATGTTCATTGTTTAGTTGCAAAAACAAAGTTTTGTTCAACTACAGAAAGAATAGAGTATTTTTTAAATGATTAAAAACAGATTAATAAAGAAACAAATATAATTATGAACGCTTAGTATCATCAATCTACTGGATTTTTAATTACATTCTTTCAATCATCTAAAACAATGAGATTTCTTGCATTTGAAATAACAATCAATTGTTCAATTGATGTTTGTTGTGTTAGCTATCTTCTGTAAATGCAAATGAATGAATTTTCATAGAGAGTAATGAACATAAATGTAACTAACACAAATGATAAGAAAACAATACCAACAATAAATTAAATGAGTAATGCACTCCTCCTCAGGGGGGCCTCCTAGCTCGAGGAACACTACTTAGAAAAGATTGTATGAACTAAGCTCTTATAAACTTAAAACATGTAACTCATGAAAGTGCATACTAACCGGAATTTAATATATTAATTCAGAGAAGAAATATGAGTTTATAATAGTTTTATATCATCATATATATCCCTCATGAAGGTATAATAACCCATATTTATACATTACATACAAGATCTTAGATCCACAACCTAGGGATCCTCAAACCAACTGCAACAACATTTTCTGATAAAATGTGGTTTAAAGAATCAAGTATATCTCCTAGACGTTTTTGTTTTTGATAAATCCACTTGATGAGAACCTAAATGGCATCGTCCTTCACAAAACCCATTCCCCATATTTCCATGTTTCACCTTCATGTTATCAAAAATAACACCGCAAAAATATTGGCTGGAAACTGTCGTGAGTTGACAAGAATCTTTGAACAAGAGATAGATCTTTGTTTTTTCGACCATGGAATGATATGAATAACCCAGATTCATATTGAGGGTACTAGAAATAAAACCTATGTCTTCAATTTCCACATAGGTTCTTGTTAGTGCTAAAGCCATGGAGGTGGCATGTTGAAAATAGAAGTGTTGCTACGAGAATTGAATTTTGGCTTGATCTACCTTTCAGGATGACCTCAAATTGCACTCTTCTAGATCGAGGAGGAAGGTAAGCTATTATATCATATCATTTTCATAACCTAGGTGGAATATTTTAATTTTCTCTAGTGCAACTATCAAAACCAACTCGATTTACAAGAATTTAAGTTCTTGTAAATACCTTTTATTTAACATGATTTAAAACTCATTTAAACATCAAATAATAGGAAAAATTATGCAAAGAGACCTTAATTACCTAAGGGGTCTCTTGATTTGGATTTATAAATAACTTCAAGTATTTAGAATGAAAAAAGGACAAGTTTCAATGGTAAAAAGAGAATCTGGTTAACACAAAAGAGGGAAATTGCTAGTCAAAATAAAGACAAATTGGGCACAGAACACTAATAAAAGATAATTTTTTGAGGTTACGACATCCAAAACTTTTGTACATTCCCTCAATGTTTATCTACACATCAATTTCTTTCCAACGATGTGAAAATCACCTTAATTAGAGATTGTATGCGGAATTTATGCCTCTCTCAAGTTGACCTACCCTGTTGATGACAATGGTATGAGTGGATGCCACTTCAACCCCCATTAATAAAACATGTGGGGCTATCCATCTATGTAATTTCAATAAGATTATAGAAGGTCCAAACATTATTACTAATTGAGGATTGAGGATGCAAAAACCCTAAACCCAGATGGCTATCAAGATATATTAAATACTGAGTCGCCAGGAGGAGAAAGGGTTCCATTCTTTAGCATTATATTTGTTCCATAGTTGAGAAGATAATATAGGAATGGTATTTTGAGAGAATAACATAGGAGGAAAATGTTTTGTAGTATCCATACATGCCACAATGTCAAAGTAAACTTCATAGTGAGTGCCTCTTTCTCTATATCTACTTTTCATATTTGAAGAAAAGAGTGCATATCATAGGAATTACCTTCTAGTTGGATTTTCTCCTGTATTGGGTTTCCCAAATTATATATTTTGTTCATTTGTGTGTGGATGGTGTTCTATTTTTCTCATTTATTTCATTTTCATATTCCATAAATTCAAGAAAATCTAGTAATAATCTAAGGAAAATTGGTTTGCATAGTCTAAGGTTTCAGAATATTACAAGATATGTTGTGACAAATTGTTCTAGTGGAATATCCATGGTAGTTTATAGATCATATTAGTATTACAACAATTTTCTTTGGGATATTTGTGGAAAGTTGTTGGATCTAGGAATTGAATTAAGAAAAAAATGTCACATAACCCTAGCCATGTTGGATGAGTATATTCAAAACATCCCTCGAGATCTAGCATAAGAGAGATTTGCAAGGTTGAATGATAAGGTCACTAATATCTCTCACAATATGACACTCCTCACGGAGGCTATAAAAAACAAGCTCGGACCGTTCGGGGAGGTTGGAGGATCTAACACATACATTATATCATAGGGTAAACTGAGAGATAATGAAGACCCAAAAAATGAGTTGAGGAAAGAGCCCGTGAAAGAGAAACCAAGTTCTAGTGTCATTACCCCTTCATATTCTTTATTTAAAATGGAAGTGAAAATTGGATATCAAGCCATACCAAGGTGATATTGATCCAATAAAGTTGAATCGTTGGTTGCAATATTAAGAGGTTTATTTTAATGTCCACCATATAGAAAAAGAGCAAAAGATTTAATTTTCCAGACTGAAATTATAGGGCCATGCATTAACCTGGTGGGAAAGTCAATTGGAAATAATTAGGCTGGAGGGTGATCCACTAGTAACTAAGTGGGAGGATTTTAAAACCCTCGTTAAGTCCTAGTTCTACCCTATTGGGTAGATAGAGGACCAATTCATCCATTGGTGTTACTTTAAGAAACGACAAGAGTAAAGTGTGCAATAATACACCATTGAATTTAGGAAGATGACTATCATGTTGGGTATCTCCCCCGAGAACCTAGATGTACTCCTCAAGTATTTTGGGGGTCTACATAGTCATTTTCAAAGAAAATTATTCTCCTCAAGCCCAAGATAGTTTATGAGGCCTACATGCAAGAGTAGTCTCTAGAAAATATAGGCCACAAAAATGACAACCAAGTGATTCTAAACAAAAAGAGTACAAAGATTCCTCCAAGGAGGGAAAGAAGAAGTGTAAAGGGAAATAAAAGAAGATTATAGCCATTTCATATCAGTGGAAGGATCCAAGTAACCATTGTAACCATTACAATATCAATTATAACACTAAATAAAGGTGTCATAAACTACATCCAAATCTAATTCCTCTGACCTATAAGAAGGATGCCAAGAAGAAGAAATGTCTAGCCATGGATTCAAGAAATTAGGTAGAGATCAACTCAAATGTGGATGAGAATATTTCTTGCACTTCAATGTGGAAGGAGGTGATTTATATTATCCTTCATCACAAGGAAGATAAGGATATGACAAGACTCTTCCATATCAAGATATAGATCAAGAATATCAAGGTAGATGCTCTATTTTATTCTAGTTCGTAGGCCAATCTAATAGAAACCGATCTAGTCAATGATCTTAGGTTGGAGTTTCATGATCATACAAGCCCATATCCATTGGCATGGGTTAACAAGGATGTAGAAATGAAGGTCACGAAAAAATGTAAGATCAAATTTGTTGTAAGTGCATATTTTAGTGTTGAAGTGGAGTTATATGTAGTACCCCTTGATGTGTGTGGTGTAGCGTTTGGAATCCCTTATATGTATATGAAGGATATGATATTGATTCTGAGAGAAAACAAGTATTGACTAATAAAGGATTGTAATTCCTAAATAATCAATGCTCACAAAGGTAAATCAAATATCTCACTAGTAAGTGCCAACCAAGACAAACAATTGATTAGTTCTAGTAAGAAATATGTGTTTCTTTTCTTAATAGAGAATCAACCAGGTGATGAATTGGTAAGGGAAAGGAATATTTGGAGGGATGTACTAAGGATAACAAAAAACAATTGGAGGAGCTGCTACATACATACAAAGGAGTGTTTCAGAAGCCTAAAGGGTTACCAGCTAAGAGGGAAGTGGAACATGAAATATATTTGTTTCCTGACTCCCCATTACCAAATATTAGGTTGTATAGATAGTCTATTTTGGAAGAAGATGAAGTGAAGAAGAATTTGCAGTAGTTGTTGGAGAATAGTGTGATTAGAAAAAGCACCTCACCTTATGGTTCACCTATCATCATCATACCCAAGAAGGATGGGACTTGGTGTATGTGTATTAACTATAGATCTTTGAACAATATTACACTTAAGAATCGACACCCTCTACCTAGGATCGATGATTTGAAAGACCAATTGTTGCATGTCAAGTACTTCACCGAGTTGGATTCAAATCAAGATACCACTAGGTACATGTCAAAGAATAAGACACTTGGAAAAATTCCTTCAAGACAAGGAAAGGTTTATATTTGTGGTTGGTCATGCCATTTGGTTTATGTAATGCACCAACTACATTTATGAGACCGATGAATGATCTATTGTTCCCATATTCATATTGATTTTTTATAGTGTGTTTGGATGATATATTGGTTTATAGTTCTACATGGGAGGAGAACAAATCACATATCATGCAAGTGTTAGAGACTGTGAAAAAGAACCAACTATTGGCTAGCCTCGAGAAATGTGAGTTTTCTCAACAATCATTGGTGTATTTGGGGTATGTGGTCATTGGAGGGTAACTCATTTTGGCACGGAATTGATCATACCAGATTCCTTATCAGGTTACCAACAAAAGGTACTGTGTAGTCTAGAGTGCTGGGATTTTCATCTCCTCCGAAGAGAAGAAGTGTCACCAGAAGCGCAACCAAGATAGAAGGATAGGGACAGGAAAGGAGAATACTTGGGTGGGTTCCCAGAACCTTCAAGAGTCACCATGATATTGCGCAAAATAGACCAATTATAGATCAGATCTGAACTCATGCATACAAGAACTGAAGATACATAAGTTGCAAAAAGAGTTCATACAAAGAGACATCATATTGAGCTTATCTAGCATAAAATAAGTACTATAAAGATACAATGCATACTCAAAAACATAGTATGGCACATTATATTTCAAAATTTTTGGGTCCTTCTTCATCTATTATCTTCATAACTTATCAAATACAATCTTAGAGATACAACTTGGTACTCTATTAAAAACTTCCGACTCTTGACTCATGTCGCTGAGATCTATCTACCCTGAACCAAACACAAATTACATGTACCACCTTTGCTTAACAACAAAAAAACTCAACCTATCAAGGACAAGAACCCAGAGCTAAGAGAGAGAACCAAAAATCCCTTTTAAAATTGTATACATCTCATATATCTAAGCTGATTGGGATCTTTTGGCTTTGGGATCAAATGCTTTCTTATTCTGTTGTAACTGCTTTTTCCTTGTTGGCATTGCGCTGTCCTTTTCCCACAACCGATTTTTGTTAATTTTCCTCGCTCCACTCATGGGCTAATTTTCAATGTTTTTTACCAAAAAACGATTCGCTATTCTAAAAGTGATTCGCCCAAATTCTATAATATAAAATTATTTTACCTTAAAAATCGCCAAAATGTTATACAAATTATATAAAATCCTTATAAATTTGACTATTTTTACAAAAATATCGCTAAACATTTATAGTTGTCATATGAAGGAATAGTAAGATTCGCCAAGGTTTCTACATTTAAAAATAAATTTCCATCCTTAAAATCATCCCTACTCCACTATCCAAATTCTTATGTATCTTGCACAACTTGTGATAAACCAAAACTGGGAATGTAGTCCTTCTTTCACAACTTCAAATCCAAAAACGAAGGGCCCAATAGGCTCCAACCACAAGCCTTGACTCTCCCTCGAGTTAAGTACTTGGATATTTCACAGCTTCTAGGAGTAATTGTTTCTTTCCCTTATCCTGCTTCTCCACTTTAAATTTCTCTTATGCTTGCGCTTTCTCTTCCTCTGCCTATTCAAACGAAGGGCCCAACTCTAGGACCAACACTAAGGCTCACTTTCTGACTTCCTAGAAACTCCCAACTTTATCCTGCCATTTCTTGGTAAGGAGTGAGGCCTTGGTGATGAAATATTGGGTCACATATATGATACATCCCTTGGGCTTGGATGTGACCAAAGAGTTCCATTCAAAGTCTGTTGTTGTATCAACCTAATTCATTTTCATGTATACTATCTAAATGACAAGTCGAAAGTCACGTAGATCCTTGGCTACAGATTGTGCCTTGAACAGAGTGTCCATATCATTATCCGCTTGTTGGATTTCGTCAAATTTCTCGAGTGGATCCATAGTAACCACAACTTCCTCATTCAACAATTGTATTCTTGCACGCACATCCTCTAGATTCTGGTTGCGCCTAGCGATGATGCCCATCTAGTCACCAACTTCTCGGAATATCCTTGTGCAATTAGTTGTGTGCTTATGTAGTGCTGCTCAAGCATTGTTTCCTTCTAGCACTACCTTCTCCATATGTTCTTGCAACTTCCAAGGCTATTGATCTGCTTCTTTTTGACTCTGTTGCAAATAAACTTCTAGATTCTCTGCGCGAATGGCCAACTGTGACCATGTTCCTTGGAGTAATTCAATGTAGTGGTCAGGATCGCCTGCATCACTGGACTCTGGCAGTTGAGGTGCGACCTTCCTTATTTTCGGCCAGGCTTCAAAAAGCCTCTCTTGGACTCTTTCCAGTTTCTGTTCTGCCTTAATCTTGGCAAATTATTTCTGTGTCTTTCGCGCATGAGCAAGGAGTGTTTCCTCCCTTGTGAACTCTACAATCCTTTTGACTTTCTAGAGCCTCTGTTCAAGTTGATCAGTTGAGGCCCTGATCACTCTGACTAGCTGCGTTGCTGGCCACTATGCTAGTTCAACAGGAGAAGGGGTGGTGCCCCTGGGTGCTCGAACCTCCAGTGGAATACCACTAGCCGTTGAGTTCTCTTAGGGAGTCTCTACCTCCTCTTATCCTGTAGACAGTCCTAGTACAAACCTCAATCTCAATGTTGTCGGTAGGAATGTTAAAACATTTGTTCTGTCCAGGTAGAGTTTCAACAACTCTTCACACTACTAAGGGTTTTGGAGGAATAAATCCATCTATTCTTGTGTTGATGTTTCACTTTTCCCTGAAGTCATCTATGGTTCCTTTTGGCTCTCTGGTATCTCCTCTTATTTGTGGACCTTCGCTTCCTAGGTTGTGTTGCCCATAGCACCCTCAACCTTATTCATTTTGGCAGTGTGTTGGCGACTTCGTAATTGTGACTTATCGATTGTTTTCATCTCCATCAAAGACAAAGCATCCTTACTCGACACAAAGGGTACAATCTGTTGGTCTTGGGATTCAAGGTTCGGGCCAGTCAGTTGCAGCTTCTAATCCAGTATTTCAGGGTTTGGACCAGAAAGTTTTGGCCTCTACTTGGGTATTTCTAGGTGATTGAGCTACATGGGTTATGGATCAGTGGTTTGGGGTGGAATGTCAATTTCTGGAGGTAGCAACTAGGGTTGTGCTGGTGATGGAGGGTTGTCAATGATGATGGTGGATGGAGTGGTGTCAGGCTCAGGGTCATCCTGGATATGTATGATGTGGGTTGCTCAAGACGCTAAGCGAGTGCAGGCGATGGTGGATGAGATGGGTTGGGGTTTCAGAATCATACTTGGGGAAATCCATGTCCTGAGTTTCTTAGCCACTGGCTCTATGATGAATGCAACGCTAAGTATTTCATTGACATCCTTATCTTTCAATAGAGCTTGCTCTGACAGTTGCGGGAACACCAACAATGTTCTCTTCTTGGGATCTAATGGTTGTGTCTTCTCCTCTTCTTAGGAGTCCATCTGTGTCAAAGCTTATTTCTTTTATACCTTTGGGCCTGATCTTAGTCCTACCCTTGTTTCTTGACCTTTCTTCTTCAGCAACTTGGCGGAAAAAACATAATGCATCCCCGACTTGTGCATGTTACGTTTGACTCTAGGCCATGAAATCACCTCTTTGTCGAAGGCCTCTTCATCCAAATAGAATGACAACATTCACGAGTGGAAGTCCTCCTTTTTGGCATACCTCGACCACACAAATGTATGGTGTCAGTTCATGCTGAATTCCATTTTCTGTGTATTGCAGTTAAGAAGCTCTTGCAGAATGTGCAACCTATGTGTTGCGTAAATTAGTCTGTTGTACCACTTGGAGAACACCGTGTTGTTGAAGGAGATGTTCTTCAATTCCACCCTTAAATTCCAGGGCTCAAACATTTTTTCCAAGCGCCCCTTATCTGTTGGAGCCAACGGTCTTCTGGTGGGTCGTGTCCACTTGAGCATTGTGAATGCAAGCAAAAATTATCCATAGGTGAAAGTACCACCTTTCTCCTAGGATTCTTCACAGGGAACAAGGATTTCCTCCAATAGGTAGCTGCATCATTTGAAGACAGTTCCATTGGCGCAAAAATCTTCCACTGATAAAGTATTCAGTGTGCATTCTCCCTTGTGGTAGGAATTCATAACTTTTCTATCTATGATGTAGCAACCAGTCCTGACTGTCTCGGGTAGTATGGGGTCGATCTTGGCTGTGTGTCCCACCCTCTGTGTGTGAAACCTTTCATATAGGATGGGCTCCCCCTTCTTTTTTCCATGCTTGCTGGGACCTTGGAAACCTTTGGACGCATCCTCACCCTCGAGGGACAGTCCAATAAGTTGTTGGATGTATTATGTGGATTGGATATCTCCTATCCAACCACAAAATTCTGTCATGAACCCTCCAGATTAGAAACTTGGTACACCTCGCAACTTCACCAGTGGTGCCAAAAACTGGTAAGTCCCTAAGGTTCATGATGGTTGAATTGAACAAATTGATGAAGTCGGGCTTCAACAAAAATTTCATGCCTCCCAATTCATCTTGAGAGATACTCCAGAAAACATCTATGTTCATTTGAGGGAACAAGACCTAGTTTGTTCAGTGGAGGTCAAGGAGCTCTACTTGCTCCACCTTCCCCTTGAGATCACCCATGACCACGACCCCGGGGTCACAGGGATCATCTGGTACTACATCCTTGGAAATGATGCTTTGGATCCCTGTAGCTCTCGGCATGGTCATTTTGAACTATCAACAATTTGGACAAGAGAAACAGGGATTGGGGATCATGAATAATGGTCAAGGGATTACATAGGCTTGCTCACTCTTCAGAATTCGTAAATATATAAGTTCGTTCTGGGAAACAATGCGTCCTACATTGAGTTCTTAGACCCTTATACCCATGTTGAGCTGGAAAGTTTTGAAATAAATGTTATTCATTATTACCCTATAGAAGCAACTTGGATCTGAGTTGTCTGATGGGACTGGTTAATGGGGTAAATCTCTCGGGTGATCTTGGCATTGACTGGGCAAGTTGGTCAGGGACATGGCTAATTTCAGACCTTATCATTTAACATATGAGAATCTTGGTGTGAATATCGATGGCATCTTTGTATATCGCAACTTTATGGCTTAACCAAATTCAAATGGGGTACTGTAGTAGTAATAAAAGATGTGACTGGATTGGGTTTGTGTGGCACATGGACTCAGATTGCATCCATATTCTCTCTTGTGATGACCACAAAAGGGTTCCCCATCATATTAATGACTGTCATTAATAGGTTTTTGACGCTTCTGATCCTACGTAGCTGATTAAGAAGTTCTGCATCAAAACAACACTTAAACAGAAAAATGAACTACATGTCGCAGTGCAACAAGGAACTCTTTGACTTTATTAACTTAATTCACAACAATTTGCAAGAAAATTAAAACCTAACTACTATACATTCTCTTTTGGACTAGAGAAACGGTCCTTTGGATTAGTTTGGAGATAAATAAGGTTTCAGGTGAGCGTCGTTCACCCATCCTTGCCATAGCATACCATCCAGTTGTGCAAGTTTGACTACTCCAAACGGTCGAATCTCCATAACTATAAATGGCCCAAACCAATGCATGCGCAAATTGCCTAGATGTTTCTAGTATCGATTGTCATAAAGTAGGACCTTATCTCCTTGTGCAAATACTTTGGTCTTAATGTGTCTATCATGCCAAGATTTTTTCCTTGTTTTCTCAACTGTCTAATGGAATTCTTCTAAAAAATTGGTCTCTTCTAGTTCTTTTAAGTCCATAATCCTATGCGCAATTGATTCATCCTCTGCCATCTGTGTAATCTGTGCAATATACAAACTTGGAGTAATGAATTCTGCAGGCACCACCTCTTTCCCATAAACTAGCTGAAATGGAGTGTACTTGTGGAGTTTCTTTGTGGTTGTCCTATAATCCCATAGTACTGATGGAAATCTGTCATCCAAATCTTCCCTGTTTGTGCAATAGACCTTCATTAATCCTCTCTCCAGAATCTTGTTAAACGCTTCCATTGTTCCATTGGCTTGCAAATGGTAGGGAATACTTTTATGATGTTGGATCAAGAACTCTGATGTAAGTTTTTCTATTGTACTATTGATAAAATGAGTTCCATGATCTTTGGTCAAACTCCTAGGACATCCAAACTGAGTGATAATATGATAAAAAATGAATCTAGCAGTAATATCGGTCGAACAATCCTGAACAACTGTTGCCTCAACCCATCATGTAAGGTAGTCAGTTGTGGTAATAATGTACCTAGCCTTTGAATGCTTATTTGTGGGGTTGATCGACTTAATTAAGTCAACCTCCCACTTCTCAAAAGATTGTAAGTCTCGAACTGGTTGAAGTGGCAGTTCATCTCATCGTGATGGCTTACCCACTCTTTGACAAACATCGCATGATCTAGCATATCCCTTTTCATCATTGAAGAGAATGGCCCACCATATTCCATCTTGGAGGACTTTGTACACAGTGGCCTTTCCTCCCACATGACCTCCCACAACTCCACTGTGGAACTCCCACAGTATATCTTGTATTTCATAATCCAAGACACATATCCCGAGGATACTATCTAGTCCCAATTTATACAATTTCCCTGCAATCAATTGATAGTCTGCTACTCTAAGCACCTTTTGGTTTCTTATCTTAGTTATACCTTTAACATGATTTGACCCAAGTTCATATCTATTGGGGGTCCAACAAAGCCTCTAAAACTATCGACCCCAGGGTTAACCAGGAGGCAACACAACGCACAGATTTCACTGCGGACTCTCACCCGAGATAGTCTTAATGGGTGACTGCAATCCTCAATTTCTTGCAGTCCAGGACTGAATGGGGATTTGTGAATTGCACGCTATGAATTCTATCTAATTATTAGAGAAATATATCGTCATTATTATTCATGAATGTAGCATAATTAGATCCATTAATTCATTCATACATCATTCTAACACCTACTTATTGACAGTAAAAGGGACGCAAACATTCAATCACATAACATAGGTGCTACCATGGTTCACCCCCTCCTGGGATACGTCCACAAATATATGGCTCTCAAGCTTTTTTATTATGGTGGTTCAAAAAATACAACATCGTGCACTTTACAACTCATCCTCAGTCAGGTTGAGATCTATTATGAGGCATACTAGATCACACCAGGCTCCTCAACCTGTGATCTAACCCTCAAGATCTACCCTTCTGACCCTCTACATATCAACAACTTACAAGACTAGATTAGATGACAGTCATGTTACAAACCAGTTACTCCTTCTCGTGTGAGTAACATTCAATGATCAGAGCCCCACCCCACCTAGACCTCCTAGGTATCTATTTATATGTGTTTTTGGCTCATCATCCATTACATTCTCTTACCAAAACCCTAACATAGTTAGGTCTTCTTGCATTCTGGCCTTGCACGCTTTCCTCCTCTGCATGTGCATTTTCCTTTTGTCCATTGCTTTTCCTAACAACTATATTTATTTCCCATCTTCTTTCATGTGTGCCTCACATGCCTCCCTACCAACTGTATTTCCTCCATGTCGTTCCTTTTCCCAAAAATGGGCCTGTTCCCAAAAATCGCTCAGATTCGAAATCATACGACATGGAGGATAATAACGATTAGAATGAAGAAAGGGGAAATAAACCTCAAAATAATCAACCATGGTTGGCCAGAGATTCTCTGGCAATCCCGGGATGGGTACATAACCTACCCCAACATCTCGAAAAATTACTTCCCAAATTCGACCCTGAAACCTCTGGATTTCCTGAAGACCATATTAAGAAGTTTATACTAGCTATAAGAATGATGAACATACAACATGAGTATGTATTGTGTAGGATTTTTCCCTATACCTTTGAGAATTCATCCTTGACTTGGTATTTTAACTTGCCTGTTGGATCCATAACTAGTTGGAAAAAGTTTCCAAAAGATTTTTTAACAAGTTTGCACAAGAAACCACCAAAGGAGCTTTAATGGTTGAAATTTTCACTGCCACCATGAGTTCAAAAGAGAGGGTTAAATATTTCAATCAAGGGTTTACGACTATCCTGAAGAAATTTCAACCTGAAGCTAAACCTACTCAGGAGTTGCAGATTGAGGTATATGTTAATGCTTTCCCTACTTCCATTTCCATGTTTGTGAAAAGGGCTCCCAAACATACATTAGCTGAAAATTTCGATGAAGACAAAATGACTGAATTCCAAATGAGGGGATGCAAAGAGGGATAGATCTCACTAGTTAAGAAGGAGGTTCAACCTCCACCTAGAAGAGGACTTTCGTTGACTAGACTTCCGGGAAAAAAACTAAACAGGGTTCCAAAAAAGGAGGTGGGGACATAGAATACCTACAATGGATGATAAAGAAACTTTTGAATGAAATCAAGGACATGAAAATAAGTTTCGAGGAAGGAAACCAAGGTCAAAGGACTTATAAACCCTTTTTTAATAGAAACCCACCTTTCAAAGCAATTGAACCTCCCCCATCCAACTTAAACATCGACCTGGGTAATGTAGCATCTGACTCTTCTTGCACGTACCATCAAGAGAAACATTCTGAAAGGGAATGTCCCCAATGGGTGCACACTATGAATTTAATGGCCAATCAATTATTAAACGAAGTTTCTCTTAATGAGCAATCAAGTGGCTCAACGATGAATATCTTCGATCAGGAAGAAGATGAGTCATTGGAAGAAACAACCATGTTGTTGTGGGATATTGACTTGCCAATTCCCCTTGATGATGCATTTGAGGTCCAGGAACCACCTGATGAGGTTTTGGTTGTACAAACATGAAGTAAGGGTCAACTAGTCCCAAATGATCCCATCATTGTTCAATCGTCACAAGGGAAAAAAATAGTTGCTCACTCGAAAGCATTGTTTGTCTCTCAAGGAAATCCTATAAACATACACACATGGGACACACCTAATATGGAATACAACATAGTAGAAGACTTAAAGAAGTTGAAGGCTAATGTGTTGGTCATGGACATGTGCAGGATTCCCCAACAAAAGGGTCTTCTGTTACATGCCTTAAAGTCAATAGAAGCCTCTATAACGAGCACTGACCTAGGTGAGGTCCCATCTCCCACAGATTTAAAGAATAAACCAAATGTGAATTATTTTTCTTTAGACAAAAGAGGAAATCCTTTTGTCCCACCTTTCCTTTTAACGTTTGAAGTCTTCAACAAAAGCTTGCATAATTGCTTAGTCGATTCAGGGGCATCCTCCAATGTCATGCCATTGTCAATCTGCAAGAAATTGAATGCAATCCCACTCAAAAGTGATAAACATGTTATACAACTAGACATGACTCAGGTAAAAGTTATTTGGGAACTTAAATATGTCATGATTATAATGGATACACACTCAAAAATTTTCCAAGTAATTGACATAATTGTAGTAGATATCCCAGAGGCTTATGGATTGCTACTTAGTCGATATTGGTCCAAGAAATTGAATGGATACTTCAGTATAGACTGGGATCACCTCTGTTTTCCATTAAAGGGACATACAAACATGATACATATCGATAGGGAAAGATATCTCAAAAACACTCTCACAGATTTAGAAGCTTTTAACAAACCCTCGTCGAAAGATTTCCCCATGCTAGGAAACTACTCCTACAGTTATGATTTTGGAAATTTGTCCCCTCTCTCATCTAATGTACCTCTCACTCAAAACTACAAAATGAATTTTCAAGTGAATCTACTAGTAGCCATAGAAGAAATCATCTTCTATCAAGAGCCTCTGTTGGGAAAAACTGACAAGGAATATGAAGATGAGAAAATAACTAGGCATGAAGAAGTTGCTGAATTTTTCTCACAAGTTTGGATGTTGTATTTTGATGGGTCTAAATCACTAGAAGGGTTGGGAGTAGGTTGTATTCTCATTGAGCCAAATGGGAAGCGAAATTTCCTATCCTACAGACTAGAATTTGAATGAACCAATAACATTGTAGATTATGAAGCTCTAGTTCAGGGACTGAAGAAAGTCATAGACTTAAACATTAAAGAACTGAAAGTTTTTGGGGACATTGAAATTATCATTAGGTAAGTGAAGAATACTATCCATTGCAATTCACCCCACTTGAAAAATTACCAACAAGAGGTTCATAGACTAATATAACATATTGAGGCTTTCAATATTACTGTTGTTCCCAAAACAAAGAACACTCTTTTTGATTCCATAGCCACTGTAGCCTCAAGGTTATCCCCTTTAGAAGACTATGAAGCCTCTAGGTTCACTATGGAACTACTCTACAAATCATCAGTACCGAAAAATATTTATAATTGGAAGGTTTTTGAAGGAGATGAACAAATTGTATATTTTCTAACTAATCAAGAGAATTTTAAAAATTTGGCTATTGATGATGAGGTATTTCAAGAGAAAATGGAAGAAACCAATTTCCACCAAAAGAAGAAGGGAACATATCACTCTAATAATAAACCAATGTTTCACATGATACTGAAAGGGGTAGCCAATTTGGAGAACCTTTTCAACTTGATGGAAATATTTAAAGGGTCAAAGAATACAAAAATAGGGAATTCATGTCCTATATACGAGACTATAAACCTAGGAACCCCAGAAAACCCTAAGAATGTAAACCTAGGTAAAACAATGTCTAGAGAAGACAATAAATATTATCTCAAACGTTTTAGAGAATATCAAGATGTATTTCATGGTCCTATCCAGAATTGAAAACTTATGACACTCACATTATCCAACACAGAAACTAGTTAAAATATGGAGTAAAACCTTTCCAACAAAAGCTTAGGAAGTACCATCCATCTCTGGAACCCCTGATGTATCAAGAGCTAATGAAATTGTTGGATGCTAAGATTATCTTTCAGGTTAGACACTCTACCTGGGTAGCCAATTTGGTTCTTGTCAGGAAACAGTCTGGGGAGATCTGCCTGTGTGTATATTTCAGAAACCTTAACAGAGCATCATAAAAGGATAACTACCTAGTCCCACCCATGGAACAACTCTTGCAAACCATGTCTGGCTCTGAAAAATTTTCCCTTCTAGAGGGTTTCTTAGGTTATAACCAAGTCTTAGTTTGAGAGGAAGACCGATTAAATACTACCTTTCGAACCAAGTGGGAAACTTTTTGTTATAAACTCATGCCCTTTGGGTTGATTAATGCAGGGGAAACCTTCCAAAGGGTCATGGATGTAGCTTTTAGGGGATTGATTAAAAAATGTGTAGTAGTATATTTGGATGACTTGACCGTGTATTCAAAGAACAGAGAAGACCACATCCAACATCTAACCCAGATTTTCGAAAGGTGTAGGAAATATGGAATATCTTTAAACCCTAAGAAAACTATTTTTGGTGTTGAAGAAGAGAAAATACTAGGTCATATTATATCTCAAGCAAGAATTCGTATAGACCTCAAATGAATAAAGGAAATAGTTCAGCTTCCCTTGACCCATAACAAAAAGTCTATGCAATGCTTCTTTGGGAAAATTAATTTTGTGAGGAAGTTCACGCCCGATTTCGTTGAAACTGTCAAACCCTTACAAAATATTATTTGCAAGGATGCAGAGTTTAAGTGGATGACGAGTGAAAATATGCCTTAAAAAATATCAAGATTGCAATCTCTAAGCTCCGGTGCTGTGAAGTCCCAACTTTAGTGAACATTTTTTCCTCTATACTTTCACCTCCGATCAGTCCTTAATTGCAGTATTGACCCAAAAGGATGATGATAACAATGAGGCACCGATATCATTTATGAGCACCAATATCCAAGGAGTCGAATTGAAAAACCATGATATAGACAAACATCCTTATGTGGTATAAAAAGTAGTAAAACATTTCATATCTTACATCCTAAAAAATCACACCAAAGTTATCATGCCTCATCCCATAGTTTGATCCTTGTTCACTCAACAGGAGATGGGAGAGAGAAGGGGAAATTGCATGGCAGTTTTCCAAGAATTTGATCTAGATATAAAACCTACCAAATTAATTAAGGGACAAGGACTGTGTAAACTGGTCGCAGAAGCCCAAGATATAATAAATGAAGACCCCAAGTGGGAGAATGAATTAGCATTATGGTGCAGTGAAGCTTTATACATTCCCCCAGAGAAAGAATCTTGGTATGGAAAATTGACTTACCTCCTACATCATGGGAATTTCCCAGAGAACCTAAGACCTAAGGAAAGGAGAGATCTCAGGATAAAATTTGCGTAGTATCACCCCATAAATTCAGTGCTTTTCTGCATAAATTATGATGGAGCACTCTTAAGATGTCTCGAACATGAAGATTCAGAAAAGGTTCTGAGGGAGATCCATGATGGTCCTGCTGGTGGACACTTTGTAGGAGATACCACAACTCAGAAGATATTAAGATTCAATTATTATTGGCCTACTCTGTTTAGCGATGCTCATACATACGCTAGAAACCATAAATCTTGCCAAATGAGCGTTGGTAGAGAAAAGAGGGAATTTGTGCCACTCCAACCAGTGACCGCATCCAGACCATTTGAGCAATGGGGGATAGACGTCATAGGGGATATTTCTCTGAATTCTTCAAAACAACATAAATATATACTGACTGCTACACATTATTTCACAAAATATGCAAAGACCATGCCTCTGACTCATGTGAATGAAAAGGTTGTAATCCAATTCATAGAACAAAAGTTTATCACAAGGTTTAGGATGCCTTCCATTCTCATTTTTGACAATCCTGCCTACTTTTCTTCTACTCTATTAACATAGTTCTCTTTGGACAAAGGAATGATAATAATATACTCTGCAAACTACTACCCACAAGGAAATGGGGTGGCAGAATCAACAAATAAAAACCTAGTGAGGATATTGAAGAAAACAGTCGCAGACAATCATAGGAATTGACATATCTTTCTTCATAATTCCTTATGGGAAGATAGAGTAACACCCAAGGAAGCTATAGGAAACTCTTCATACTTTCTGGTATATAGACAATAATCCATTCTCCCAAATGGGTTGTATCTTCCATCACTTCAACTTGTTATCTGAGAAAATTGGGGTAGGCATGTATTGGTTGCAAAAACTGAGGGGGGAACTCAAAACCCTCCCAGTGAATGGCGAAGCCATAAAATAATACTTATGTTAAAAAAAATATGTGTCTTTTCCATGTTTCTTTTAGAATATATTATAATTAAGATAAATGTGTAGGTTTAGGGTAGGTTGATTGCAAATTACTTTTATTTTTGTCTTTTCTTTTGCTTGGTGTTTTCATGTAATTAAGTTTTTTTCCGTAAAACAGTGGTTGACTTTAATAAATATGGTGTAGCAAAATCTTCTCCTAACTTATGCTTACATGCAACATAAGAAAAAATGGGCAGTTAAATATTTATTAAAGGAGATCTATATATTGTCTTTGCAAAAAAAACAACCTTGGTAAGTGATAAAGTATCCACCTGGTGGTCTAGTAAATCCCAAAGGGAAAGATGGTTAGTTGGAAAAGATCACATGTACCTCTAGACAGAGCTAGGAAGAATTTCACCTTGTAGATAACAAACATCCTCCTCTCCAACTCACTCGTGGAATTTATGCCAGAATTAAATCAATTATATTAAAATGAGTGCAAAGTCAGAGAGGGTATGCAAATAACTCCGCCGGGGCTATGGACACGCATTGAGAGTCGAGCAAGGTCTGTGACGTTGGGGTGAATTTTCTGGGGCTATGGACACTCGTTGGCAGCGGAGAACATCATGGCAAGGGAATAATCATAACTAAAAAAATCTCAAGCTAGTTAATGCCTTACCCATCTCTAGTCAAAGAAGGGCGTTGGTCATGGTCAAGAGGAAAGAGGTGGGAAAAGGGATGAACTCCATGGGCGGGCCCGGATTCATGAACTCGGGAAGTTGTACATGCATGGATAGGACATAATCTGATGAATCAAAGCCAGTTAGTTTCTCAACTAGATTCTGCACAAGCTAAGCCCAAAGGAAGGAGTAGAGAATCACCATTTGTTGAGCGCTCAACACACCCTAAAATCTTTTATGAAGTGTTTCTCTTTTGGATACCCCTTGTTTTTTTTTTCTTATTTCTGAATTGATTCCACTGTTTAGGGATCATTAAGTTTTTTTTCCATGTGTCATCATTGATCACGTTTGAAATTATTTGGACTTGTCAAATTGAAACCTTTTTCTCTAAAAATGAACTTAGCATTTTAACTAAGAATTCATAGTTAAAATTGTAACACACACACCTATTTTCGGCATCAAAGAAATCAAAGCAAGACAATGACCATGTAGTAAAAATAATCGATGATCCTTGATGTAACATCGACATTGAAAAGAGAAACAAATGAAGGATATCTGCGTCGATTGTTCGCGAAGAAGTTTCAGGAAATTGTTGATATCCCATTGGCATCGACGAAATATGAAAGGGTAAGACACTAATGTGGGCCATAACAAATCTCCGATCACTAATTTTTGATGCATTGTTTGGAGTCGGTGAAGCCCCAAAGATTTAAATCGTGGAAATTTTTTCATTGACACATCACTAATCACCGATCATCGATGCATGTTCGACATCAAACAGTTTTGAGGGGGATAATTCGAGAACACTTTTTTAAACGTATCATCGATCTTCGATCCTTGATACTTCTTCGGCATAGGACGGGTAGGACCTATTTGTCAAAACACATATCTAACTAAAATCCCCGATTCTGAATAAAATTTTAAGAAAAGGGGGTCAAATTCAAATGCAATGTGTCTTTTCCACATATGAATTTCGTACGACTTAGTTTCATCCCAAGTCACTTTAGGTTTCCCCACGTCCTAGTCGCACTGCCAGGTCAACATTTTCACATCAACATCATATGGAAAGATGGATCGACATCCGTATATTTTTCCAATATATATCAACGAACATTGTCTAAGAAAAAAAACTGACCTCCGATCCACCCGCTTAAATTAGTGGAATGATGGGACGTTTTCAACACAAAATAAGATCAGATTCCATCATTTAATAGGTCAATTAATGTTTCACTCCAGATACGTTTCTACCCCATGCGTTGACCGAATAATGAGAATTTGAAATTGCCAATGAACCACAATATAGCTTGCTCCTATGCCCCTATTGTATGACTACATTTAATCTTGAGCATAATGCGGATCTTGGTGATAGGTTTTGTAAAATCGCACTTACTCCCTGAATTAAAGAACTGATGTGACAAGGTAAGTATTCTATGTTTTTAAATCACTTAGACAGTTTTGAACCCCGACATTCTGTACACAAGTTTCTCATTTCTAGAGCAGTCAAAGAAGTGAAAAAGAGTGTCTCAAGAGTTGCACTTGATTCTCATAATTTCAAAACTAAGTTAAGCTAGTGCGAAGAAGAGGTACGTGTTGATTTTATCATTTCAATGGTCACATTTTTATTTATATATTAGTAACCTCTCTGCAAGATGGTGTCTAACTCTTCTCTCTCTCCAGAAAAATGCCTCCAAGGAAGCCAATGACCAGGTGCTCGCCAAGGGTACCAAAATTGAAGGAAGGGGAGGTCGGTGAAGGATCTTTTCCCGAAGATACGAGGAAGTTGGAATTTTCTACTAGAGATGATATGGTCATCAAAACATCAACTAAGAAGGAATTTGTTTAGTGCCCTGCATTTGGTGACACATATGTGAGCACTGGGTTAAAGATAATTCTCCCACAGTGCGGATATTTGTTCAACAGAATTAACCAGGAATATTACCCATAATTTATTCCCCACAGTGACCCGGATGTAAGGGCACTCAATGACCAGGTTTTTCTGAACCCTGGTCATGCATGCATATGGAAACCCATCGAACTCTAGTCTTTCCATGTATTGGGACCCTTGGGTGGATAATCCATCATATATATGCAATGAAGTGCTTGGTCAATGATGCGAATGGCTGATACGTCAGTGTTTTTCTCCTGACAGAGCTCCAAAAATACTACAAGCTTAGGGACCCGGAGGAGCGGTTATACATGGATTTTGTACTGAAATTCTATGATTTCCATGACACCAGCCGATTGATGGCCTCATGGTGGAAGGAAGAAAAAAATTAAAAAAACTGGAGCAACGGTTGGTATGGGACAAAAAATATAAGGGAGCCATACATCTATTTAATGGCTCTAATTTGTCGATTGTATGGGGAGAGAGACTGTGCTAATTTTTTGGAGGCATGGATGCCCCTAGAATACAATGTGGCCATATCTGGGAGAAAATTCAACTGGGGAGCAATCATTTCTAAACAATTGATCACCAACATATCGTAGGACCATACACTAAAGGAGGGAGAAGCACCCTCTTTCCACATGGCATTATCCATGCTGGACTAATCTGCACAAGGAACGTCTTCGTAGGCATGAATTTGAGTTGGCATGTCGTCGAGCTACCTGTACATGTCAAATTCAACATTTTGTGGGAAAATAGGTACAAAAAATATTATGCTCTCATCTGCGATGAATTCATAGCTTGGGTCAGTCTTATTATTTTCAAGAAAGAATTCCCAAGACTGTCAGTAGTGACCAAGAAAATGATCTCAAAAGTAGGCCATTGGTAACTTGAGGAAACCATGCTTTATATTAGGGTGCTTAGGGCCACCGATGCACCAAATTCAATCCCCGCTCATGTCCCATACTGGATCATCGTGGGACAAATCTGTTACCAAACCATCCTACATGGCTATAATGCCACTTTGGTTAAGGACAATAAGTGAGCTTTCATACCCTATGGTTTCCATGTAGGGTTTTACACAGTGAAGGAAACTGCACAAGATAAACAAGAGGGTTTGAGCCAACTGGAATACATATTCCCAACAGGCCTATTTTGCAAACATGACCCTAAAGGCCTAGTACTTCAACATGCATCACAAGTCTCTTCTTGCTGGCCATACACACATGATAAGTTTGAAGAAAAAATATTTACAGAATGTGCTTAGGACTGGGAGGAGGTGCTATAGAGAAGAGATAAACCAAATATGATGAGGTTTAAATATATGAGTATGGATAAGCAAGTCAAAAACATATAACAGAAGGCTCAAGTAGCCTTCAAGGTTAAGGAAGAAATCAGATCAGTATAAGCCATAGAGGCACAGAGGAGGGGGATGTTATTGTTAGAAGAATCCCAAAGAGTCATCCAAAGGTTAGAAAATGATCCCCAACTATTAGAACCTATAAAGATCACCTCGACTGACCCAATCAACATCAGAGAGGAGCTAAATGGCTCAGAACAAGGGATGATTTTAAGGATGGAAATTTATTTTAAAATGTAGAAACCTTGGAGAAACTTACTAATCCTTCATATGCCAACTATAAATGATTGGCGATATTTTTGTAAAAACATTCAAATTTATAAGGATTTTATATATTTTTTATAAAAGTTTGGATATTTTTACGGTAAAATAATTTTATCCTATAGAATCTGGGCAAATCATTTTTAAAATAGTGAATCTCTCTTTTGGAAAAACCATGGAAAATTATCCCAAGAGAGAAATTTAGCCCCTAAAATCATCCTTTCTCATAACCAACCTCACTGGAGGAAACCGCCGATCCAGAAAATCCCAGAGTTCCATCACCACAAGCTAGATCACCAGTGATTATTACAACCCATCATGAGATTCCAGGAACACCAGGTGAAATGGGTGTGCCTAACACCCTCTTTGATCTAATTATTATCTATGATGATGAAGAGAGCTCATAGGTTTCTCTTATAACCCATGTTCCAATCAAAGAGGAGAAAGAACCAAGGGAAACATTTTCCCCAACCTCTGATGTTTGATTCTAAACCCTTGACAAGGTGATCATGAGGCCAAGAGTATCCTAGATACTGAATTTCTCGACCTATCGGGGATCCCGAAAGATAGTTCCAGGGATTTGTGAGGATTTGGTGAACAAGAAGAGGAATTGCAATAGCTAGATATTGACACCTCAACAACCAATCACCAAGTTAATATTGAGCCTTTGACTATCTCTCGATTTAAGGCCAATACTCCACCAGCCAACAAAAACCAGTCGAAGCTCAATCCATCAAAACATACATAAGTTTCCCATGTCAAATAAGTACAAGAGATGGTCCTAGAATAAATATATATGACAGGAAGCCTGGGAACACTCTGACCTGGGGATACCAAAAAATCCCTGAGCTCATGGATGAGGTCTCCGATATACAAGTGATTTCTTAAGACAGAAAGAGGAAATCCATAATGAGGAGGAAAACCAAGAAGAGGAGGCTCATGCTGGATAGCGCGATTCTCATCACCACAGAAGAAGATATGCTCAACACAGAAAATGAGAAGACAACTAAGCTAATCAACACATGGATGGCTATAACTGATGCCACGCTGGATCGAGCAAAACGATATGAAAAGGAACCATCCATCGTAAAGAAGGAGCTAGACCATCTGCGCCATCTAACGAAATATTACCAGGACTCAACACAAGCAATGATTTTAGTGAAGAGTGAATTATGAGATGCGCATGAAGAATTCACGAGAGAAAGACATCTCATCACTGCATGTGTAGAAGATTTTCAAGAAGACACTCTCATGGCACTGGAAACTTGTAAAGACATGGAGAGATGGTCTGAAAATGCATATCAGGATGTATAACAAATCGATTATATCAGTGCATTACAAAAGGGATGAGACATGGAGGAGCATGGAATCCACGTGTTGATGGATAGAAACATCTCTTGGATCAGGAAGGTAGTCGAATACTAGTTAAGTATGGCCCAAGAACCTTAACGAAGTATACATAAAAGATGGGCCAAATGCAAAAGAATTTGGGAGAAGATCAATCGAGAGATGAAATACATTGGCCTTCCAGAGTTCAGGATACCCGAAGAATTTGTCGATTTGCATGACATAGTCAAATGACATGAAAAATAGGACTCAACATGAGAAGTGGAGATCACGCAAGTGGAAAGCATGACACCAAGTCAGGTAAAGAAGTTCATGGAGCACCCAATCAAGTGTCATGTATTACTGCAATGTTTAAGTGCCAAGATGATCAAATATAGAGAATGAGAAATATAGATAAAGGAAACCCTCTCAGCTCCGATGGACTAAAATAGATTCCCATATGCTAACACATGAAAGGATCTCTTTGTCAAGTGGTCAAAGTATGAGAAGAATCGCCCACTAGAGTAGAACCACTAGACAATCTCAAGAGAAAAAGGAGATCAAGTTCCACATGTCCTTTTTTGTTTTACTTAACACAAACTTTCAGTAGCTATTTTAA
>JZKD02S1880530.1:550623-564931 GCA_000966675.3 Picea glauca | reverse complement strand
AAGAGATAATTTCAGATAATAAGCCTCTTCGAGGGGGCAACCTCCTTTTACCCCACTTAAATGTTCAAGTACAAGATGATTCAAAATGAAAATGTCTCATTGGTATATATAGGAGTCTAGGAGGTATAATTACAACTAATGGCCTAAAGCCGACATAATTAAATAACATTACTAATATAATATGCCCCAATTAAGGGGTAATGAGCCAATATTAGGGCTTAACAGTATTCCAAGAAATAACAGGGTTGTCACCAAAAAGGGAGATATATTTCTCTATTGATTTAGTTCCAGGAGCTGCCCTAGTATCAAAAACAACTTACATAATGTGTATACAAGAGTTGAAAGAATTACAAATCTAGTTGGAAGAATTGTTGAAGAAAGGATACATACATCCAAGTGTTTCACCTTGGGGAGCACCGATACTCTTTGTCAAAAATAAATATGGAACTTTGAGGCTGTGTATTGACTTTGGACAACTAAATAAGTCCATTGTAAAGAACAAGTACCCTCTACCCAGAATTGATGACCTCTTTGATCGGCTAAGAGGGGAAAAGACATTTTCAAAGATAGAGTTGCGATCATGATACCATCAGTTAAGAATAAAGTAAGAACACATCCATATGAAAACCTTTAGAACTAGGTATGAGGATTATGAATTTGTAGTGGTGCCATTTGGACTGACCAATGCACCAATTTTATTTATGTTCGTAATGAATGGAACATTTTCAGATTATTTGGATAAGTATTTCATAGTATTCCTGGATGACATACTTGTCTATTCTAAGTCTGAAGAAGATCATGAACAACACCTAATATTGGTATTGCAAGTGTTGAGGTAGCATCAGTTTTATGCCAAACTTAGTAAGTGCTATGTTTATCAAGAGAACACCCATTACTTGGGACACATTATTTCAGAACAAGGTATAGTAGTGGATCTAGAGAAGACTGAATCCATTAGAGGATGGCCAACACCCAAGAATGTTTCAGAATTCATATATTTTATGGGGTTAGATGGTTACTACATAAGATTTATAGTAGGGTTATCTAAGATTTCTCATCCCATCACTTCTTTGCAAAAGAAGGGAATTAAATTTAAATGGACATATGAGTGTGAAGAGAAATTTAATTTGTTGAAGGAATTAATTACTAGCGCTCCTATTTTAAAGATTGTTGATCCAAATGAAATTTGTGGTATGTATATATGCATGCAAGGAAGGACTTGGTGGAGTCCTCACTCAAAATGGACATGCCATTGGTTATGAGTCAAGAAATAATAAAAAACATGAGAGGAACTATACCACACATGACTTGGAGCTTGCTTCCATTGTTCATGCATAGAATATGTGGAGGAATTATCTCATGGGAAAGAGATTTTAATTAAGAACATACCACAATGGTCTGAAGTATCTTTTTGAACAACCAACTTTGAATGTGATTCAAACAAGATAGCTGCAATTTTTAAGTGAATACGACTTTGATATCAAGTATATCAAAGGAAAGGAAAATAAATTTGTCGATGCAATTCATAGAAGAGTGCATCCCATGCATGCTACAACTACCAGTATCCATCAGTCAGATTTAAAGAGAAAATTTTTAGATGTTGTTGTTACAAATCAACATTACCTACATGTAAAAGAAAGCTTACAACAAGAAAATGTACAACAAAAAATCAAAAATTACGAGATAAAGGAAGATGGATTACTTATGCATAAAAATAGAATTTATGTTCCTAGTTCCATAGAACTTAGGAATTTGGTATTAAGAGAAATGCATAATGTTCCATATGTTGGACATCCCAGTTATCAGAAAACAATTACAACAGTAAGAAGCCAATTTTTTTGTCCAGGAATGAAAAAATATGTTGTTTATTACATTTCCAGATGTATGGAATGTCAAAGAGCGAAGGATGAGCATAGGCACCCGATGGGTTTGCTACAAAACATTACCAATTCCATAGAAGAAATGGGAAGTTATAACCATTGATTTTTTAACTAAAATGACTAGGACAACAAGACAACATGATTCAATCATGGTAATGGTTTATAAATTGAGAAAGGTTGCTCATTTTGTTTATGTAAAAGCAACTCATACAACACCTAATATTGCATAAATTTAGATGAAAGAGATTGCTAGGTTACATGGGATACCTAGGACAATTTTCTCCGACATAGACACAATGTTTAATTCAAATCTCTAGAGGGGATTGTTTAAAGGATTTGGTACAAATATGAACTTTAGCACGACATACCATCCAGAATCAGATGGGAAGACAAAGAGAGTCAACCAAGTAATTGAAGACATGTTGAGAATGTATGTTGAGGTTTGAGTATAGCCAGTTGAGTATCGAGTTTGTATCTCTTAAGGAAAATCACTCTCGCACACCCAAGAAGCCCTCGATGGTGGCAGAAAATAAAAATGGCAAAGAAGAATATTCTATTAACCTATTGCTTGAGCAAGCTCTCGTGCGACAGAGGGACCGAATGAGGATAATTTTGCACACATTCTTCAACTCCTACTGATAGAAATAGGCGCATATTCATCAAGAGACCATTTCTGAGGAACCTCTCCCTTCAAGGTACAAGTTAATCATGATATTACCATATTTAAAGGTCAGATAGATGCGGATGCCCTAGAAAAATGGTTAAATATACTAGAAGGTTATTTCTCTATTCAAAATTTTTCTGACAGAGAAAAGGTCACCTTTGCACTCCTCAAGGCTCTCCTCAATCTCAAAAATTGGTGGGAAACTTACTGGGAGCTGTAATGCCCTAAGGACAAGCCCCAATTGTAATTATGAATGTAACATGTTTTTATAGGATCATGAGCCAAGTATTTATAATCTGGTAGTATTATGTGTTGATTAGGCTGGGAGCCTAGATGTTAAAGTCCAAGATCATGTTTTTTACATGTAAATATTCATATTATTAATATAATAACATCGTTGTGTGTAGACCGAACACGAAGAAAGAGTATGCAGGACTGAACTCCACTATGTTGGGCAAGGGAGGAGGCTCATGATCCAGACCATGTTGGCCATTGGTTACCCTGATGAAAAAATGCATTGAGCAAGCACGGTGATCCAGTCCACCATTGTTGAATTCCAAGACACCCAAAGCCCTGCAACAAACCCTAGTTGATACCCTTGCTGCACCTCTACCCTGTGAGTTTCCTACGTATTTCTTTGTTATTATTGTCCTCCATGTTGAGTTTATGTTGCTGCCATCACCATGTTCGTGTGTTGAGGAGCAAGAGTGAAGAAGTTGGTTGTCAAGCCCATGGATAGAAGAAGCAGCTTGTCAGGCCTATGAGAAAATCTCTCCAGGTGAGAGAGTGTGCTGAGAAAGTGAGTTCATATAGAGGGATTCCAATAGCAGCTACAAAGCTCTGATAATTATTGATTTAGATTGTTGTTGAAGACCTGGAATGGGAGGTGTAGCAGTTGATGGACTGTGTGACAGTGAAGGTGTACACTCCTAGGGTGGGACAAGCATGTGGGGAATGAGAGTCTGTGATCTATGGGTGTAAGTGGATCCTTGGAGGAAATCCTTGTTGTTGTACTGTGAAACTTCCAGTTGTCCTTGCCTAGCCTAGGAATACCTTGCTCGATGGAGTTTATTCCCAGCTTGGGGGTGACCTTAATTAGAGTGAGGAGCATTGTGGTTTACGGTTGGGAGGTTCATGGAAGGTCTGCACGCAGTTGGTGTACTTCAATTAAGAGATAAGTATATTTTTTGTGTTTAATGGTTAAATGATGTATTTTAGTGCATGTCTGTGATTCTTGTAATGTTATCATGTGTTTTGCTGCATGTATTTTTTCATGTTATCTATATTTATTGTTGTTAATTTTATATGTGAATATTTCCACAAAATATGTTTACTTAGTGATGATGACTGACATGTTTGTGGTTGGGAACATTACAGAATGGTATGAGATCATTTTATGGAGTAGCATAGCCTAACTTGGGTGGTTGAGTATGTTACATAATGGTATCAAAGACATGGTTTCAACACTAAGCCTGGATGGGCCATGTTAGTGGAAGTTGAAGCAAAAGTTTCGGAAAAGAATTTTTGTCGAAATGGATAAAATTCAAGTTTGGAGCCATGGTTTCAACACTAAGCCTGGATAGGCCATGTAAGTGGTTAATGAAACAAAGGTTTCAGAGTGAAATGTTGTCAAGAGGGACAAAATTTGAAGTTCAGAGCATTCTTGAGTGTCAGGAAGGCATCGTATGAACACTTGGACTGTGTTCATAAGCTTAGGAAGTATAGTGGTTCAAGGAAACCTATAGAGGAAGGATGCCACTGCAACCGTGGTATAGGGCCACATAGTTTAGAATTCAAACCATAAGATTTGTTCAGGAGAAGGAAGATCCTTTACAACATTCAGATCTAGGAAAAGGAGAACAATGGTTAAGCACCCAAGTCCTTCAATACTTCGTCGCTCCAGTTGTTTGAAGTTACTTGTCATAGTGTTATCACATTTATTTGCAGGGGGGGTGTTTTCCTAAGAAGTTGGCCCCTTGGTGAAGGAATCAAAGAAAATGGGAAAAAAACCCACAAATCGGCTTATATCATAAGTCGAAGGTGTGATGCGACCTTTTGGAGTGATGTGATGAGAAGTGCACAAATCTAGGCAGTCAAGATTGGTGCGACTCAGATCGACGATCGTCAATCATATCGGGGATTCAACATGCACACATGATAAAGTTTGTAGGGCGGGCCAGGAATGAAACCATGGTTTCTTAAAGGTGATACGTGTTAGCCAAAGACACACATCAGGTGCAAAAGTGGGGAAGTTTCAAAGTGCTTTTCGTAGCCCCGATATGTGCATGTGCTTACTATGTCCTATCCTGGGTTGACAAGTGGTCACTCCCTTATCACTTTCGCTCCCTCCACCTGTCTTCTACTCACCGTCCTGCTGACACTTGTCCTCTTCTCATCTCCTGCCACCTGTTCCACCTCGCCCCACATCATCTCCATCCCAGTCCACCTCAGTTCCCACTCATGTGGCCCCTGCGTTGTCCACATGGCCATCTCTCGTTCGCCATTTCATGCCTAGCGCGCCAATCATATTGTCAACTTCCACGTCCTACAGGTGCAGAGTTGACTTAAGCCTTCCTTGATTCCAATGAAGACGTTATTGAGGTTGGTTGGTGGTGGTTGAACGTCATTTCTACCATAAATAGAAAGAACATGAAAGGACTGTCAGTTAGTCAGCTCATCAACAGGTTCATTCTGAAGCCCGCTTGCATCTGATCGAATTTCACGTTTGGTCATAAACTACATGCACAGTCGAACAAGAGGCATGCAAATGTAATGGCTTCAATGCAGCTACTCAAATATGATTCTGTGATTTTGTTTTTTGAGTATAACTACTCATTTTTGATATTTTGTAAGCATCGATGGTTGAGCAAGGCTCCCGTATTGTAAGAGTTTTAATGAAGCTCTAGTTCTTATGGTTATGTATCTGTATTTGATATTTCTTGTTTAATGTAAGTCATCTCCTTTTCATATCTCTGCAAATGACTATGTTATAACACTCAGGCATGGAGGATTGAGTTGAGGGTAGTTGTGTTCTTGTGATGTAGGTTTGATCATAATGACACTGTGACCAGTTTTAATCATCTCTCTATGTTGCTTTCCTTCCAACAATGAATGAACCAAGCATGGGTGATCCAGTCAGGTATTTGCTATCGAATTGTGATATATGTTTGATTTCAGTTCATAATAATTTCATTCAGTTCCTTGAAGCTCCGAGCCAAGAAGATCTTGTCTTATGATTTTTTCTCTCCTTGGTTGTTGGAACACCAGATGTCCATGGAAGACCGCTTCATGCTCCTTAAGTTATTCCCCCTACTAACCACTGTACTTCAAATTACTGACTGAATTTAGATCAAGACCTCACTCGCCTATATATACCAACCCAATTTTCTGAGTTAAAGTGATATAATCTCGAGACTACATCCATTATACCACCCTTTAAAGTTATTCACTGTGACATAAAGACTGATGGGTATTGGGCTTACCTCTGCAGCAATCTAGAGGTGACTTCTAGTGCTAACATTTCTGGCACCGTTGTCGGGGATGAATTGAAGATTTTCCTTGGCATTGAACAAAAAATATTATTGGTTATAAAGCTACATCAGAACTTAGTATATCAAAGATTTCAATTGTGCACTTGGTGACTCCACTGTGGCGGATCCATTGATGTGAATCCAAAGGCTACTCCATTGTTTTAGTTGTGGCTTCTAGAGGCAGACACACGAGGTTTACTCCATAGATGCCTTTGGAAACACTTGAAGCTGACCTAGAGAAAATTATCAGAAATGGAAAGGCCCTTCATGAAGGTACTTCAACTGTTGAACTATGTATTTATGATGATTTTCATTATCTTATAGGAACTACAATTTCTTCATTTTAGCCTTATGTTATACCTTTTGTTGGAGTTTCCCGAACTTTGAATTTTGGGAGTGTTCCTATTGAGTTTTCCCCTCCTGATCTAGGATTGGAGGGAGAAAGCCTTGTCACTCCACTCTCCCCTAAAATTATACCATGGTTTAGACCCAGGAAATCAGAATATTTTCCTACCCTAGGCTTCACCACTCCCCCTCCTATTACTATTGTTACTACCATAGAGAAGGAAACCTCAGTTCCCTTAAGTCCTCTAGATTTTTCTCCCAATTCTTTGTTGTTTCCTTTTCCTTCAGGAAGCTCTTTTCTAGTCTCCCCTGTCTGAACCCCTTCCCCTCCTATTTCTCCTCCAACTATCATCCCTGTGGTAGGTGCTAATCCTCCTAGAAATAGAATGGATGCCATAGTGGTTGCAAGATATGCCCCCCTGGTCTTACCTCAGCCAATGAACGCTCTCCCTGCTATATATTACCTAACGTATATGCCCAAGTTCACTAGAGAAGAAGCAATAACTACTGAAGAGCACCTTTCTACCTTCTACAGTTATGCATATAATTTGAATATTGAAAATGAAGATGTATGGAGAGTCTTTGTCCAGAGCCTTGATGGTGAGGTTAGAAAGTTGTTCAGAGGTTTGACCCCTGGATCCATTGTTGGGATTGAGGCTCTAGATGATGCGTTCTTGAGATAGTGGGGGGATAAAAAAGACTTTATGTATTATATCACAGAGTTTGTGTCCCTGAAGAGGAAAAATGGAGAATATGTCTCTAATTTCTCCAAAATAGTCAACAATATGTACAATAAAATCTGTGCTGAGATAAATCCTATTGAAGCATCTGCCAAAATTACTTATGCTATTTCTTTTGACCATGACTTTTGTCTCCTTCTCAGAGAAAGAAGAGCTACTTCCCTGGCTCATATGCAAGATGCAGCCCTGGCAGTAGAATCAAATGTATTGGCAATTGACAAACTTAGGAACAAAGCTGACAAAGACAGAGGAACAGGGAGATCTGAGGCCTCAACCTCTGGTTCTTATGCATCCCATCCTCAAGTGGATGAATTGACCAAGATGGTGAAATCCCTTTCTACGGAAATGGTGAAAATGAAACTCAAAGGGAAGCAAGGTTATAAAAGTGCCCAAAATGTTGATAACAAAGGAAATTTCAAAAGACAAATTAATATTGCCCCTCATATTCTCCAAAGAGAACCCATAATCAAAGACAGGGATGATAAAAAAATCCAAACCCCTCTTCAAAATAACCTTTTTGTTGATGAAGAAGGAGAGGAGGAAGACCTAGATCCTGAAATCCACTGTCTTGGAGACACCTCCCCATTCTCTCACTTGACTCAATCTACATACAAGGAATCTCTCTTAGACAACCAAATAAATGAGCTGAGTAAGGGGAAGAAAGCCAATATAAGTCCCAATAAATATAACCTTAGGTCAAAGAAGAAAGAAGAGAATTCTGACATCCCTGATCAGCCTTCCAAAGCAGAGAAACCTATGTTGGGCCCCAACAACTCCCCCTAAATGTTTTACAAAATTTAAAGGCCCCCCCGTTAGAATCTTGATAATTATAATGAGCTACAGAATCAACATTTTGCAAATAGCTCCATACCTTGGCTTGCTTTGAGACAAACTTAAGACATTCACTATAGTATGATATATTCATTACAAGAGTATATGTCAAAAGTTAGAAACGAGCATAAAAATCTCAATTTAAACAAAAACGTTAATTTTTATCAAATGTTTTCTTTCGTTTAAATTATGATTATGTGTTCTTTATTTTGCTCATTAGAAAGTTTGACTATTTTGAATAATGGGTTCAATACTTCATCAAATAATATCTTGGTTGGTTTTTCATTTTCATGAAATCATTTGGTGATATTAATTAATTAACTTCTTTTTTCATTTTGCACCTCATTTCAAAATAATAATAATAAAAGAATTATCTATCATTTGTTTGATTTTGAAAAAAAAAATAATATTTTTCTCTTCTCCATTAACTTGAAGATTCTAGAATTTTAAGATCATATTTGAAAGAAAATTATAAACAATGTTTGTTTATAAGTTATAGCTAGTTTAAATTCATTTTTTATTTTCCTAGATTTTGTTTTATTCACAATTTTTAGGTTATTAATTTAGGTTTCTTTTTGTTTCACGAGTTTCTATTATCAAATATTTGATACGGATCTGATCATGGCTCGATTTTATGACCCAAATACGTTCAATATGATTGATAAAAAAATAATCTTGGATTGCTACAAATAATTTTATGAGCAACAACAGATACAATTTGGAAAGGCGTCAAGATCAGATAGATGATTTTGCAGAACTGATTGCAGCCAAACCGTGAGGAATTTGAAGAAACGGTTGAACACCCAGAACCAAAATGGACCCATTTACCTTCTACATAGAGATTTTTCCAAAAAAATGCACAATTTGAGAGATATTGATGTCTTTCTATGAGGAAAATTTCAGGTGGCGAAAATTAATAGTGACGCCCAGACTGTTCATTCATTGAGAAAGTTCAGAGCTTGAGGAGGATCAAAGAATTGGAGAGGAGGATTTTAATCCTTTCTCTTTTGTATATTATTGTTTTTTTTACTTTTTATTTCTTTTCAAATGGAGTAATGGATGGCTGGAATCTTTGGGAGAATGCACGAGTATTTTCAAAGAAGAATATGAAATTCTAGATTGCTTAATGGCTTTTGTCCTATAAGTAAAATGGTTTTATTTTCATTATAATATCTTCATATTATTTTAATAATTGATTATGAATTGATTTAAATAGATTTAGTCTTTTTGATCAATACATGGTTAATTATTATCATTTATGTATTAATTTTTCCAATCTTTAAAGTCTATTATCCAAAAAAATTCTTCCATGACTATAGAATGGACAAGTGATTCCAAAAACTTAATAGAACAACATATATTCATTTTGGATTTATGATTTTGTTTATAATGTTGTTATTTACTTTTTTTTAATCATGTTACATGTGCAGGCTGGTATCTTTAGATTAAATGATCTGTGATGTGTAGGAGGTTTTATTTATAAATACCATCTATCATTTGTTTCATCAAAATACAAATGTTGTGATTATATCTTTGATTTAAATAATGGGATTTATCTTTGAGTTTTAAATTGAATGATAAAATGAATACATTTCTTCCAGATTTATCTTGTTGTAATCATGTATAATTATGAGATCATAGGTTTATGTTTGTTTCCTTTTCTACCATTAAAACCTAAGCTGTCAATAGATGTTCTGAATTTATTTAGAACATTCATAAGGTTCATTGTAGATTTGTCTCTTGGACATGGCAGTTGGTTGTTCACCACTCATGCAGATGCTTGGATACACCTCACTAATTCACTAACATGATAGCTTCTTTGTATTTTTCTGTCATTTACATATCATTGAAACTAGAATGTATGGTTCATCCTTGACTATCCACATGTTCATGTTTCATTAACTTTTTTTTGCAGGATTCTTTAAATTTATAAAAGAAAAACAATAAATATTTTTATGTGGTTTCTTTATCTGCTTCCTAGAAGCAATCATTTTTCATATCGATTTTCGTAAGTTTCGATTAAAACTTGCAGCTTGTAAATCATGTAAATAAACAAGACTTGTATATATTCTGCTTAAATACAACTACTATAGTTACATTAGAACATATGTACATATATATAGTGTTTAGTAATTAGTTAGTTATTTCAGCTCTTTTATTTATTTTATTTGTTTCTTCTAGGACTTTTAGATTGGTCAACGAAGCCATTAAACCCATCAGAACGAGTTATACCAAATGGCTTGGGTTATTTAGACAACCCCATACCGAACTCGTTCTTCCAATTGACGGACGATCATTTTCGTCCGTTAACAAATGGTGCTAGAAGGAGGGTCAGACTGACAAGCTGGCCTTATATGAGTCTTTGTTTCGAATTTAATTAATTTCTCATGGCTCCCCAAATCACTGTGTTGGAACATGATTTCCACTTCTCATTACCTAATATTCCCAACAAGACAGTCTCTCTCTTGTACAAACTCACCTTTTATGGTAAGGGGAATGTATCTGCAAAATACCATATTAACAAGTTTTGGTGTAAATGCATCAAGCATGATATTTCTGATTTAAAGGTTTTGTGCAGATTGTTTTCTTTTACTTTCAGGGATCAAATTAAACATTGGTTTGAGTCTTTTCCAGCATATCACATTTTTGATTGGTTTCAGTTTGTAGATGAATTTTTAGATGCTTTTGAAATCTATGATTACAGTCAATTATGTGAAGAATTTCAGACTTTGTTAATCAATGGCGATTCATCTTCAAAAGGATTTTCGACAAGAATCCATCATGTTCTTTGTAAATTTAATCTTGATGACATGTCATTTGTATTAAATCTCCTCTATGTTGCTTGCATCCAATCATATTCAATCGAAAATGATGAAGCAGTTGCAAATATTATCACTCAATTACAAGAAGAATTGTGTTCATAGGATGAGAGGAATCCATCCAAAAATTTTGAACAAGCAAGGGAGGTAGAATCTATTGAAAATGTTCTTAGTGAAAATCAAATTGGTTTTTCCTCTGAATCATTGTATTTTTAGTCCTCGAACATTGTGGAAGAATATTTGATGTTGGGTCAAGATGAATGTCCTTATTCTTCTAACTCTATATCTAATCAATACTTAAATTTAGTTATTGAAGAACACTTAGGTGATGAAAATGATCTTAAGCATTCCAACCTTCCTATGAAACTGATTAGAGATGTAGATATGCAATTGGAAGAAGAAACCTTAAACCCTCATCTACAAATCATACCTTATCAACATGAAAGATCAAATGTTTTCCATGAAAGTTTTGATTTATCTATCATATAGGAGGCAAATTTATATGATCATATTATGTTGAAGAATTTATCACCAAAACAGAGTGAAAGCTTTAAGGAAAATGAAGAGGAATGTCTTGAGAATACCATTGTTAAATATCATAGCTCAAGATATTATTTTCATGTGCTTATTTCTCATTCCTTTTACTCTTTATATCCCGATCTCTTCTTATATTCTAGTGGACTTGATACTTTACCCACAATATCTTACTGTTTGCCATCACAATCAAATCTTTTCGATATGCCAAAATTTGGTGAAACTAATTCCAAGCATAACATCTATGAAGTTGGATTTGATGCTCTTTCACTTTCGTCACTCGCATGGAAAAATGACATGTTGCAAGATGATTTTACACAATTTATTTTTGAAAAAGACAATGTACTCATCCTTATGGAGATCAAATATTCTACATTGCATATTCATTCTTTGATTAGTTCAAATTTTAATGTTTATGCTTCACATTTTGAAACGATCAATCTCATCAAATGTAGCATTCAAACCAATAATCTAACTGATGTCATGAATCCTCTTATGATGTGTTCCCCATTGATATATCCATTTCATCAAAGTCATAGTTTGTATCCTAATTTTTATGACATGATCTTAGAATGGATTGAAGATTCGTATCTAAAAAATCTTCATAATAAATATAAAGTTGTGTTTGCTTTATTTTTACCAAAATATCTAGGAAGTACGAATAACATGATTCTCTTAGATTCTTCATGTGAAAAAATTGATGAACACTTGGAGAATTGTCAGGAGGATGGGGCACTTCGACCTTGGTTGATGGTTATGTCAGGTCCCCATAATATTGACAAGTTTTCCAAACTTACTTATGTTCTTCCATGCCATTATGAACCATATCACGACCAGATTGAAAAATGGTTGGAGGATTCATACATCAAGAAGTTTCAAAAGAATGGTAAGGTCGTGCTTGTTTTGTTTTTAAAATAATATATAGGAGGTAAGCATGACATATTTCTTTTTCATCTACAAATACTGCATTCTTTTATTCTGATTTTCAATTTTCTATGTCGTGCAGGATTGAAGATGGTCTTGTGGTTGCACTGGAAATACGATTTTACTTAGCGTTTTGATCTATTTAGTATTTTAGAGTAGGTTTCCTTTAGTATTATTTATCAATATTTCTTTATGTAATAATGCAGTTATGAAGACAAGTGGGTACACCAAGAGAACCATAATATGAATGTTGTCATGGAAGTCCACTTTAAATATTTTTCTCTTTGCTTTTCATTGAATATTGTTTTTTGAAAACGTAGTATCATCATGAAAATTTTAAATGGAAAGTAAAACGATAAGTAAATTTGAACTATCAATTCAACCCTGACCCAAGGTGCCACGAGTAGGACTGTACTCATCTTAATAAGGATTTTTCTATTTTCTTTTAGTCTCTTTTATTTTGAATAATAATGCTTGGTCAAAGTAGCATCTCATGCATCACTATATTAAGAAAATAACTTGCTTGCACATGATATTTTATATGATTTAGTTCTTCATTTATTTTACAGTGAGATGCTAGTGGATCCAAAAGCTCAAGTTTATCTTTGGCCAAAATCGTTTCTTGAAAAGTTTTCTTTTGTTGTTTTGATTTTGTGTACCTCTGATTTTGAATCCCATTAATTAAATTTGATTTGGTTTGTTGTGTGTTTTTTGTTTTCTTTGATTGATTTGAATGAGTTTCCTTCTTATCTGTCTTTTTGAATCAATATATTTCTGATCAAAGAACTATTGTCGAAGGAAGCATTTATTTTAAGACTTGTATTTTTCAAGCAAATTGAAATAATTCAAAGAGGTCTTGATATTAAGATATAGCTCAGACAATTGATTTTTAAGTCAATTGTCACTCTCATTTTGTCCTCAAATTATCTTTGCTAGAGTATTACACCAGAGATATAGTTTAAATCTTTGAGAATTACGATGATCTTTAAACTTTTTACGCCGTCCATATGCTTAAGGAATCACTTTTAAGTGCTTCCCCATTCTCTAGATGATTTCTTAAATAAAATCTAAAATCTCTAAACCATGATAAAACTTCAAGTTTTGAAAGAAAATAAATAACATGGTGAACTATTTACCTGTATTGCAATTAACCTCCAATATCACCCCGCTCTCTTTGTCATCAAGAAATCTATAATTACATTATTATTTAAAAGTGGCATAAGAGGAATGAAAGAACTTATGTGTGAGAAGTGTGTGTAAACCCGTCGAGGTACTGAACAGGCTCACTGGTAGCGGGTAAATGCACACATGATACCAAGACAACTTCGTCAGGGTACTGAACAGGCCTGCTGGCAACGAAGTAATGTTGGGTCGAGACGTAACAAATATATTTTTTTAAATTAGCTTTTATGGAAGTATACATCATGTGGATACAACTATTTGATGGGATTAAAGCATTTGAGTGGGTTAAATGGCATCCTTGTCGAGGCTATGGACGTCTGCTGGAAGAAGTGGCTTTGTCAATGGTATTGAAGTTATTTTATAAACATCATGACTCTTTGATTAAGACATTATTTCAGGTTATAATCCCCTGCAAAGAAAACTCTATTGTCTGGTTATAACATTGAGCTTATCCTAATACTATATGGTCTTAGAGTGAATTTATTTCAGGGAGCTTAAATCATTTTTCAAGTCTTATTATTTTCTTCCTAAGATGAAATATTACCATATCAGAGATAACTGCTACACCCAACAAGTCTCCATTTGTTGGGCCCCAACAACTCCCCCTAATTGTTTTACAAAATTTAAAGGCCCCCCCGTTAGAATCTTGATAATTATAATGAGCTACAGAATCAACCTTTTCAAATAGCTCCATACCTTTGCTTGCTTTGAGACAAACTTAAGACATTCACTATAGTATGATATATTCATTACAAGAGTATATGTCAAAAGTTATAAACGAGCATAAAAATCTCAATTGAAACAAAAACGTTAATTTTTATCAAATGTTTACTTTCGTTTAAATTATGATTATGTGTTC
>JZKD02S1880530.1:502929-524412 GCA_000966675.3 Picea glauca | reverse complement strand
CGACCCAAACTCTGTCATGTAATACATGAAATCCTTCTTATCTCCCCACTGCCTCAGGAAAGCATTATCCAGGGCGTCAATTCCAGCAATGGATCCTGGAGCTAATCCTCTAAACTATTTTCTCACCTCACCATCCAGACTCTGGACAAAAACCCTCATCCAGACATCTTCATTTCCAATGTTCAAGTTGTCTGCATAACTATAGAAAGCAGCCAGGTGCTCTTCTGCAGTTATGTCCCCTTCCCCGGTGAACTTGGGCATATATTTCAAGTAATCTCCAGCAGGGAAAGGGTTCGTGGGCTGAGGTAAGATCAAGGGAGCATACCTAGAAGCAACTATGGCGTCCATTCTATTCGGAGGGGGATTAGCACCGGCCATAGGAATATTAGATGGAGGAGAATTTGGAGGCGAAGGATTTCGCGAAGGGGCTACCGGGGATAAATCTTGGAGTGGGGTGGGAAACAGGAGGTGATGCAAGGAATGGGTTACCAAGCTCAAGTCAGCAGGTGCTTCCCCTTGTGCAGGAGTGGGGAAATCCTCCGTGGTCGTGGGTCTACGCCAAGGTACAGCTTCAGAGGAGAGGGGAGTGACAAGGATTTCTCCCTCCAATCCCAGATCAGGAGGGGAAAACTCAGCAGGAACACTCCCAAAGTTCAGGAAACGGGAAACCTCCGAAGAAGGTCTATTAAGGAACTGAGGGGGAGAAAACGGAGTTTTGACAAAAGGAGATGGCGGATTACCTGTTTCGACGGTGGAAGCCTCTACTTCAGGGGATTTTCCTTTTCTGAGGACCACCTCTGGATCGCTTTCAGGTGTAGCTAAGGGCAGCTGTGGATGAGACCGCGTGTGTCTGCCTCTGAACGCCACAATTAGTAGAGCAGGTTCTCCCCAGCGGAGTTGTCACAATGGAGTCGCCAAGTGCACAACAGCAATCTCAATAGTTCTGATATCTGATGCACCTTCAGAATCAGCTGATCGTTGTTGTTCTATCCCAGGGAAAATATTCAACTTTGTCCCCGGCAACGGCGCCAGAAATGTTGGCGACGGAAGTCACTCCTGGATTGCTATCAGGAGCAGAGCCCGACAACAATCAGTTTTGTGTCACGATTGTTCATAGATGGGTGATCAAATGGAAGGAAACTCTAAACAGTAGTGTCCAAATCTGAAAACAGGTCAGGCATGCATGAGCAAGTGAGGTCTTGTGTAAACTTCAGACAGTGAGTTGTAGTAAAGGGTGAACAGGCGGAAGACTTATGGAGAAGAGTGCGAAGGTCTGTTATAAACAGCAAGTTCCTAACAGACTGTAGAAGAAAGCATCCCAACATAAGGTCTTCTTGCATTCGAATACAGAGCACCAGAAAATACAATAATGTTACGGTAAATCATTTATCATAACAGAAATGCATAAGATGAAAAACTTAGACGAGTAAATAAGAATTGTCTGTCATAAAACAAGAAATCTCATATACAGATACATAAGCTGGAAACTGAAATAGCTGCTAAACATTACAATAGGGAGATTTGCTCAACCACCGATGCTTACAAAAGTGGCCAAAATGCCCACATATACTCCAAACAAAAACACTGGAAGCTAAATCGAGGCATTGCATTGAAGACATTACGGCTTCACATTTACTGCGCCTGCAATCTCTGGACGTTTGTGGGCTTCATTCAGAAGCAATCGTGTTCCAGAGGCCCTGTGACTGAATTGACAAGCTTGCATTCATTCCTTGGTTTTCCATTTATGGTGGAAACGATGTCCAACCACCATCAACTGCTGTAATAACTGCTTCACTGGGATCAGGAAAAACTCGGGTGGATTCTGCTCCTTTAGGACATAGAGGCTCTCGGGATGACAGGAGTTCTTGATTAAGAGGAGGTGAACGGACGGTGACCGGGCGGGGAAAGCTAGACACGCTGGATGCAGATACAGGGTGAGGAGAGGCCACGCAAAAAGATAACAAAAAGGAAAGCGATAGGGAAAACACATGTGGCAGAATTTATGAATTTTGGGGTGTAAGAGCAAGGTGTAAAAGACACATGGACCGGGAAGAAATCATGAGTTAGCGTGATGAGGGAATAGGACGTGGCGGCGAGGAGGCATGTGATGAGGTTTCGGATTTTCGAGGATCGGGGGTTCGCGAGTTTGGAATGCACGAATTCCTTGTCTTTGGAAACCCCGATATCCCGATATGCGATGAGCTCCTTCTTCCAGAAATTAGCCTCTACCGGCTAGTCCATAGTACATATGACCTGTCCCTGTCTTCCACATTAAAACTGCCCAACCCCGATATCGGGAAATCGAGCATCGGGATATCGGGATTTCTGCTGCCATGTGCTCGGGACTTTTATTTCCACGATCCCCGACTCTGCAGGATCTCTCGCCACGTACCTCTGCTGACGGACGACTCTGATTAGTTCAGGAAATCGCGTATTGCGATTCACTCCTGTAAGGGTTTCTTGCCCTCGAAAACTCCGATTCTCTGATGAACTGAACCCCGGCTTTCCTCCTCTTCACACTAGGGGCTAACCCCGGCGCAACTTCCCGAGATCTAACGGTTGACGAGATTTCGCTGATCTCCCCTGTAAGATTCTGACCGTCGATTTGCTTTGAGGATGGTTCCCAACTGCTGAAGATGGAACTTTGCCCGCTCGCTTGCTTGACTTGCTGCTACAAAAATGGGATTACCCCACGCTATGCTCAGGTACTTTCCGCGCCAGCTGCAGACATGGGTATGCCTGATCCCGAGACAATAAATATCGCTAACACATGGTATGATACAGGTTTTAGGACATGATTGATGTACGTGATTGATGTACATAGTATGGTGATAGTTTTGTTATCCATGTGAGTTGATCTGATTGATGATGATATATCAATGATAGTGACAGTGATAGTGATAGTGACGGTGATAGGGACAGGGATAGGGACAATGACAGGTTGGATGATTAGTTGATCATCAAGCACGAGTTGATGTGACAGAGTGATAGTGATTGGTTGATGTGAAAGTGACAGTGACAGGTTGGTTGATGAAAATAGTAGTTACAGGTTGATTAGTGGTAGTGTTAATTGAGAGTATACACTTATATTTCAGGGAGGTAGGATGGGGAAAGGAAAGGGGGTTTTATCCTCCTTCCAGTTGGTGTCAGAGAACTCAGGGAGTTGGAGCTTCCTTCAGGTTGGAGCCTATAAATTAGGGGGTTGTAGCCTGTAAATTAAGGGTCATAGCCTATAAATCAGGAGGTTGTAGCCTCCTTCTAATTGGTTCTGGATAATTAAAGGAGTTGTAGCTTCCTTCAGGTTGGTTCCTGTAAATTAGGGGGTCATAGCCTCCTTCCAGCTGGTGCAAGAGAACACAAGGATTTTCATGGACCCAATGACCCAACAAGATGACCCAAGATGACACCAAATTTTTCTCAAACAATCTAAATGTGCTTTTGGTGCCTCGGAATTCAAGTACTTGGGTCATCTTGTTGGTAAGACTGACGTTAGGGATTTGTTGGTAACACAAGGATTTACATCACAATGCCCTCCAAATTTCATGGACCCACCATTGGAAATCATGATTTGGAAATTATTGACTGCACGTATATAGCAATTAGTTTATTTGGAAATGCAATGATGAATAAAATTATGGGTGCTTCCACTATCAACAAGAATGATGACCTTCTTATGCTTGATGTAACAAATTATCTTGAGGGTTTGGGGAGCAGAGAAGCAAGTGAGCATTTATGGAAATGACCAATTCTACTTTCGAAGGGTCTGAGGGAGGGGTTATGCCAGTGGGTTTAGGTGACACAAAAAAAAGAGGATCCTCAACATTATCTTCCGAAACATCCTCCGAGATGGCCATAAAAAAATAAATTCCTTACACTTGTGTCTCGAAAAATATTTTTCATCACAATTATAACAAAGGCCTTTGAGTTGGCATTCATCCATTTTGGTCCTGGTCAATTTCTGGATCTTTAGTGGAGTAGAAGGAGGAGTGGGAGTTACTAGTTTAGTGTGAGGAATAAATTAGGGTTTGCGGTTTTGAGAATATGAAACCTGTTGTGCTTCCTTATCTCTTTTAGTAGCATCCACCCAACTCTAAGGATGAGCCATGGGACATGAGCACGAATCGCATCCTTAAGACCAATGATAAAACATTCTCAAAAAAAAACATCAGACATGCCAGATTGTAAAGTCTTCCACTATGCCAGATTGTTTCAAATTTGTTAAATAGCCTAAATGGTTTGTGTTAGTGTCAAAGAATTCATAAAACTCTTCCACAAAGTGTTTCCAAGACACATACCTTTCGCGGGAATTTTTTCTCCATTGCCAATGTTTTTGATCTAGATGGAGAACACCATACTGAAGTTTGGCCAACTCATCTGTAATTCCATACAAAGAGAAATAATTCCATTTAACTTACCCAACCAGTGGGATCTGATCCATCAAATTTGGTCACATCCACACGCGGAAGGTGTAGGTCACGCTAAAAGTGATGGAGCTGAAAATTCTGGGAATGAGAGGAAGTTTCACCTTCGGTATGCAAACATGGGTCAGATAAGGGAAGATATGTAGGGATATGCATCTCTATGCAGATCATCATAGTGATATATTCAAGATGGGTAGTAATGTCTTTCTTGAGCTCTTGTTTGAGTTCCGTGATTGAGGCAATGATGGAGGAATGCATATTTTGATTGATGGTGGCAATATTGGCACTGAGTTGTCGCACTTCTTTTTGGGTTTTTGTGAAATTAGAGTGAAAGGTAGTGAAGTGAGCTTCCAAGTCTTGGCTACGGGTATGGACCATGATGACAAGGAAACACAAAAAGGGGCGGGTGGGACCACACATAAAATGGGTTATGGGTGAAGTGTATCAAAATGATCAGGGCGACGAATTGAATCCAATGGGGTAAAGCCCAAATAAGGGTGTTGGAAACACAAAATGTAGGAAAAACAGTTGCGCCACAATATATCTTATCTGTTCTTTTTTTTTTTTTCATCCCATGGGTTAGGTATTGAAGGGCTCTACAGATAAGGGTTTTCCCTGTGTTATAGCTCTCTAATATACGTGTGATATCCAACAGTAGTACTCAACCCAATATCTCGGGGAACCAACTAAGGAGGCTATACCATGCCCTTATCCATACTACCTGACTACCCAGTTACTAGAGAGTATCTTCTTGAGTGTTGTTCTTGGTGGAGCTATAACAGTCAGGTGGCCGATTAGTTTATCTATGGAGGGCTTCAGGAGATCTAGGTCAATCCATATACAGGTGTTGTCTAATGCGCTACCACTCGAAGGGGTACCAACATGAGTTACAAGGGTGGCCAACATATGTGTTCTTAAGTACCACTTGTATATCTTGCATGTATGAGTCCTTGAACGTAGGTTTATGTGCATAACGACAAATCTTTGTAGCTTAAAGACGTCAGAATATGTCTCTACCTTGAAAAAAAATTAACCCACAATTTTATGCTGAGGAAGGTGCTCTGATACCACTTGTAATATTCTAGATATAAAAAGTATGAAGAGTAGAAATAAATATCTAGAAATGGAAGATGAATAAAAATTTAACCAGAACAACACCACAATAATACCAAAATGATACAAGAATAACACCAGAAAGAGCACTTTTATTACTAATAGCAATGTTCACTTTCCTCTTCGAGGGGGAAGCCTCCAACAAAGTAGAGATCTATTACAATAATATCCAAGACAAAATTTCTCATACCCTCGACTCATATTTATACTAAATATATCTATCAAATGAACCATCCAGAGGAAGATCCTTCAAGAAGAGGAAGCTTCTATTAGGTCTTCTTACATTGGACTTATTCTTCCTTATTTCTATGCCTTATTAATGTTGACCTTTATTACATGGAAATATATTATTCTACCTACATGAGGGGTTAGGTCCCTAACACCCAAGTGTGTTTCCTTGGGGTGTGCTAGTTTTGTTCGTGAAGAAGAAGGATGGTACATTGAGACTTTGTATCCACTTCAGGCAGTTGAATAAGGTAACAATGAAGAAAGAGTATCATTTTCAAATGATAGAGGACCCATTTGATTAGCTAAGAGGCACGCAAATATTTTCCAAGATAGATATTAGATATGGATATCACCAGGTGAGAATTAAAGAAGAAGACATCAATAATATTGTCTTCAATACAAGGTATGGTCATTACGATTTACAATGGTGCATTTTGGGTTGTCAAATGCACTAGATGTATTCATGTGTTTAATGAATGGATTTTTGTGAAATTACTTGGATAAGTTTGTCATTGTATTTTTGGATGACATTCTTATTTACTCAAATTCTAAGGAAGAGAATGAGCAACACTTGAGGATGGTGTTGAAGGTATTGAGGGAGAATCATCTTTATGAAAAAATGAGAAAATGTTCATTTTACTAGAGGCATATTGATTACTTCGGTCATATCAGTTTAGAGGAAGGAATAATTGTGGACCTAGGGAAGATGAAATACACTCAGGAATGGAAAACACCAAGAAATGTCGCAGAAGTGAGATCCTTGATGGGACTAGAAGGGTACTACAAAAGGTTTATTGAAGGATTCTCAAATATTGTGCATCCAATCACATCCCTACAAAATAAAGGTGTGCGATTTGAATTGTCTACGTATTGTGCAAGGAGTTTTCAACACTTGAAGAGTTTGTTGACAAGTGCACCAATTTTGAGAGTTGTTGATCTTGATGTAGAATTCATTGTGTGCATGGATGCATGCAAGGAAGGACTTGGTGGAATCCTAAGTTAGAATGGGCATGTGGTGTGCTATGAATCAAGGAAGTTGAAAGAACATGAAAGGCTCTATATTACTCATTATTTAGAATTGGAATCTATATTGCATGCCTTGAATATGTGGCGGAATCATCTCATGGATAAAATATTTGAGCTGAGAACAAACCATAGTGGCCTAAATTATTTGTTTGGACAACCAAGTTTAAATTCCAGACAAAGAAAGTGGTTAGAGTTCCTCAATGAGTATGACTTTGACATAAAACATATCAAAGGAAAAGAAAACAAGGTATCTTATGCACTCAGTGGGAGAGTGGATGAGATGCATGCTATAATTATTAGCATGTATAAATTTTATTTGTGAAACAAAATTTTAGAAGTTTCCAAACTAGATCTTCACTATGTGGACATAAAGGAGAACTTACAACAAAGTATGTCACAACATAAATTTGAAGGTTATGAGTTGAGAGAGGATGGGATCCTCATGTATAGATGTAGAATCTATGTTCGAAATGATCAGGAGTTGAAAATATTGATATTATCAGATATACATATGGTTCCTTATGCAGTACATCCAGGTTACCAGAATACCATTGTCGTGGTCAAGAAGAAATACACTTGGCCATGTATGAAAAAGGAAGTTGTTGATTTTATTGCTTGATGTATCGAATGTCAGAAGGTCAAGGCTAAGCACAAACATCCATTTGATTTGCTACAACCTTTTCATATTCCTGGATGGAAGTGGGAAGTTATATGTTAATCCCTAGACAAAGCCCCATGTTATGTATAAAATCACATATTAATCCCTAGATATTGAATTATTACATTTCTAGTAAATCGTCTAGAACCCTTCATTGCAACCTTTCATCATAAGTGTAAGCCTTTGTCACACACACACACACACACATATATATCAAGGAGATCTAGTATTAAGATAATATTATCTCATCTCTTATGGTATTTTGAAGTGGAAATATTATAAAAGGAGGTTTCCCTCTTGAAGTTGAATGCAATTATTAACTTTTTATCAATTTACAGTTGTTGGATCATAACATTTGGTATCAGATCTCATTGATCCTAGGGTTTTTCTTCTCAAAACAAGTCATTGTTATAGCAATATTTGTCCCACAATTTCTATCTTGCACAAAGGGTGTAACATCCCTGGCCACCCATGACCGGACCACACTACACGAGGGAACACTTTCGTTCTCTCACTGCTCAACATACTATAACATACCCAGTATTCAACTAAGCTATGCCACATAAATTTTCTCTTCAAACTGCATGCAATTATAACATATACATACAACACTCTTGCAGAAGCTTTAAATATAAATGTAAACAAACAATTACATTCTGTAAATATACGATTTCATATTGAAATAACAATAAACACAGACATGCAACATATACAGGGAAATATACATAAACATACATACATTTATAATCACATATATGATAAACCATAACATAATCACGTAAATAACAATGCAACATGTAAATTTATCATACGACTGGTACTTATCTTGAAAATATTTTCACCAACTGCGTACATATCATCCATGAACCTCCCAGCCTCAGACTACACTGTTCATCACTCTCAACAGTGAGTCACCCCTGAGCTGGGACTGAACTCCACCTGGGTAAAGGGATTCCTAACCAGGCTAAATGCTCATACACAATAGGAAAGACTCTATCTTAGGTGCTCACTCAACTAACAACCTACAACCTCTCATTCCCCAAATGATTTTCCCACCCAAGGAAGTGTGCCCCTTCTCTGCTCAACAGTCCTTTGGTTGCCCCACTTCCCTTCCAGGGCTTCAACAACAGGCTGGATAGTAAGTCTTAGAGCACTGTATCTAGAGTTTAGAACCTTCAGGAAATCAATTCCTAGCAATTCTCTCTCTCAGGAAATTGCTCATGGGCCTGACAACCCGCCTCTTCAATTTCCCATGAGCCTGACAACCCACTTCTTCAATCCCGCTCCCAAGCTAACCAGGTACACCAACAAGAAATGGTTATGGAAACAGGCTCATATACAGTGAGATGAATGTATGAAGGATAACTGACTGCGCGATTTCAATGGTCATGGAATCATTGACTGGATGACTGAATAATGGAAAGAATCATGGGAAAGATGATCATGTGAATGATGGAGAAAAAGTGTGTAAATGAACTAAGTCCCCACGATATGTATGCATGTCCCCAACTTGACAATTGTCATGTTGGAAGCTACTTTGGTCCACTTGTCCCCAACTTTAGCACTTAGGATAAAATAACTATCCATACTTTATGTTTTAAGAAATATTAATATAATATTCCTTTTTAGATTAAGCTCTCTAGCTTAGCCCTTTCCCTTAAATTTTGGCCCTCCCTTTCCCTAACTGGTCGAGTTCAGTCCCCCATCTCTTTTATCATGGTCGGTCTACACGCATTGATGTATTTTATATTAATCATGAGACATATACAAAATAGGTGCACTGGCCTTTAACATCTAGGCACTTTGGCCTAATTCAAAAACATAAGCATCCCAGCTTATAACTATTGGCTCACTAGCCTATAACACATATCGTATACACAAGGCTCATTGACCTCCATAATGTGTGCACTTCAATTACTGCGCGCGGTATCCGGGAATGTGCACACTACATCATTTTACTGCGCAGTACATGTGCACACTATGCCATGAAAGGTGCATTACAAAATGATGTCAAAACATCTCACCAACTTAAGTACACTTACATTACATTTACAATTGGGTTCGGCCGAGGGATATTACAGAGGACCTTTTTCCGTTTCCCTATGTAGACTTGTCATCCCTTTTTTATGAATCCAGAGCCAAAAATACACATTTTTCCACATATACACACCCTATCTACTATATAGCATTCATATACGTAGGCTTCTCCACTACAGCCTGTGTACATCGAGATTTGTGCCATAAAATACAAAATGGAGTTGGGTTTCCATGTCACGATAGGATATCTCTAATCCTTGGCCTTCCACATACTGTAAATGTTCTGACTCGACCCTTCAGTTGCATTTTGAAGACTATAAAAACATAATTCTGAGATATGGAAAGGAGGAGAAAGAATTCAACTTTGAGAGAAAATTTACTCTGGAGAAATTACTTCATATTGAGTGTGCATCCCTTTGTCCCTCAAGTCTGAACACAGTGTTCAACCCCCAAGCTCTTTCCCTATTGTTGAGAGAACCTCATTGTCTCTCTCCTATGAGCTTGCCTTTGGTGGAGGATTGAAGTGGTGGAGGCTCAGTTGGAAGGAACTTGGTTCCTTGGTTTTGAACCATGCCGACACGGAAGTCTATAATGTTGTCACTTTTGTTGATCAATTATTAATAGAAATACTCATTTCCTGTTCTATTGGTATCATGAAAATATATGATTATTATCCATGGGCATGTTTGTAATGTTTATTAATGGATTATGCTATATAATGTGCTAACCCCTTTTATATTACCACTATATACTTGCTCTTCTTGTTTGTTAAGAACTTGTTGCAGGTACAAAGATTTGGGTCAAAGTGCTCAACGATGGAACATCATTGAACGTTGGATCAAGGTACACCTCTTTCTTATCTTGCACATTATTTTATACAACATACAATGGAATTGAGTTGATTTATGTATTCATACTTGTCTGTTGCGGTTTACCCTTGACCATATAGAGTTTTTCCCTCGTAATAGAATTGGCGACTCCACTGGGGAGAGATATTCCTTTTAAGGGTTGAAGTATTTTTTCTTCTTGCATTGCTCTATTTCCTTCGTGTTTCTTGTCGTATCATTGCTTGACAGATTCTATTCACTCTGAGTCTGAGTTTTCAGCCTTTTTTTCCCTTGCTTGGACTTGTTTTAAAGAATGTACGCTCCTTTTGCTTTGACAGTCGCGTATACACGTGTTCTACCTCATTGCAAGCTACATATATAAGCATTGTTCTCCTGAATAGTCACATATACCACTTTCCCTTTCTTGTTTTCTTGGTTTAGTGACTATTGGGTGGGATTTGATGTTTGCTAAGCCTTCTTAGGCCTCTGTAGTGCATGTTGAGCTTCTCTAGATTGACAGGAAACCTGTTGGGAGTTGAATTTATGGGAATAGTCTTTCTCATTGTTTTTTCATTTTTGATTTTTCCTTGAACCCTAGGTTATTTGCTTGGTTGCTTGGTATTTTGCTTGAGTTACTTCGTTTATACATAGTAGAATCTATATATCAGGTTGCTTTTCAGTCCATGCATTTTCTCTTTAATATATTGAAAATACAAAAAAAATAGGCATTTTGCATTGGTTAGCATTTTTTTCTTTGAACCTTTATCATTAGATTAGTGCATTTAGTGAAAGATTGCATTTTACTTCTGAATTGCATAGTTGAAATTGAAAATTGCACTGTTTTTATTAGCATATCATTCATTGAAAAATTAAAGATAGACTTTCCATTATATTCATATTTATCTTCTTGCAGAGTCATAACATAATGAGTTTCACTTCCATACCCTTTTGAGTAATCATGACCAATAAAATTTACACTTTAAATTAAAATTGATTAGTCCCGATTTTATTTTTTAGGGTGCACAAACTAGTCTAGGATTTAGTGCCTTGGAATAGGATTTTGTGAGTAAACTTCTCCAAGGAAATTAAATTAACATATGTGTCTGAGATAGGGAGATGAGAAGTCCATTGTATAATTGGTAAGATCAGGAGGTTCCACTCACACTGAAGTTAATCACAAGGTCGCGTGAAGTTAGTTGAAGGGATAACCCTTGGATACTCGCCTAGTGTCAGAGATATTTTTGTGGATTTATTCATATTTGGGGATCTTGCTAGTACCCATACCTTCGTGAGAGGCAATACTTTTAAGGTTTTGGGCTTTGCTACCCTACCCATACGGTGATCCGGACTTACGACTGCTCGCTTGTGCGTTGGTTATACAATGGTTTATTAGTTGCTTGAATTAGATATCTCATAGGTTACATGCAGGAGTTATTCTGCTTGACCCTGGGTCATATAGGGGTCGGACAACACACAACCTTTATGGAAGATTACCTCTCCGGGGGGATCCGACCGACTGGTTGTTAAGCCCATGAGGGCCCCTATAACTGATTTTGTTACCTCCAAACTTTAGTGGGGAGTCTCAAGTCCCTCTTGGATGAGGCATACCTTCTTTAGTGAGGGAGGCCACTCAACCACTTTAGCCCGTTTGTATGCATATTGGTCGTTTGAATTTTTGGTATGATCTTTGATTATTAGTTGACCATAGGATTTCGTGCTGACTCTTTGTTATCATGGATAGTGGAGTTCCTTTTTCTCCCTCGTTTACTGCTACCCCTACCATGACGTTCATTGGGGGAAATCCGTCTGCTTTTTATAATGGTATGCAGAATTATGGTACTCAGTCAATGCCTTGGGTCATTTTTATCATGGTATGTCTGATATGTCTTCGTACTTACCATCCTCTATTTTGAATCCTTATGTGAATACAAGTTTTGGGTCTGGGGGCATGATGCCTCCTTCTTATCCCTCTTCGTTTGGTGGGAGTCATATCCTTCAAACACCTCTTACAATAGGAGGTTGGAATCTTCCTTCCTACGAAATCACTATGCGAGAAGTAAGTGCCCAACTAAGAAATCATTCTACTTATTACACTCTGTCCATGTATCCTTCTTCCACCATGTCAGTTCCTACAAACACTTTTCCCATGGCTAACCTCCATCTATCCTCTGGTGTGTCATCTGCGGGAAGTTATTTTTGTAGTATGGGAAACCCCCTTCACGAAGTCCCTTCATCTGGGGGAAACATATATCCTAACATGAGTAACCCTTGTCATGTTGATTTCAACCCAAATTGGTTTGTGCCACACCACAATTCCTCTTGTTTATACATATTATAACAATGGAAGTAACATGAAATATAATTGTACACTCATGCACACTAGGCACACCGACGTTATTGAACGTAAGACCACTCCAACATGTGAACACTACTACATGCATAACCATACAAAGCATCTGAATTCCACAACACACATAACTGTTCATATTCCACTTTTAGGTCTTACTTTCTTATGTGTGCATACTACACTCCAATGCACACAACAAAACTAGTCACTTTTACACACGGACCACTTTCCTCCTGCCTGGTAATTATGACCTCTCTTAGGAAACTATTAACCAATTACCAAAACTATCTTAACATAATTTATTTATCAACTAGCATACTCAGCATATACAAATACTATGCTAAATACTCATATCTCACTTACATAATAGGCAATATTAACATAAAAACAACCAATATGCATATGCAACACTATGCAAGTAATATATCATAAGAGACACAAACAAATAACCACACAATAACATACAAGCACACAAGGAAACTTATCTTTTAATAAAATTCACCATCTACACATGTGACTCAGACTCAGACATTCCTCCCAGCCATAGATGTTGTTGCTCATAATATTTCAGCAAAAGGTCACCCCAGAGCTAGGGATCAAACTCCACCAAGGAAAAATGATTCCTAATTCCAATCTATGGTCTAACAAACAATGAAATTTTTCAGTCCAAGGTGTCGACTATTGTAACTAGTCTATAGTCCCTCATTGCCCACATGCTTGCCCCACCCCAAGAAGTGTGCCCATTCTCTATTCAACAATCCCTCGGCTGCCCCACTTCCCTTCTAGGGATTCATCAATAGGCTGGATCAGGAAATCTCATAACATTGCAACTAATTCCTAGTGCACCAAGGAACAATTACCATCAACTCTCACCTAGAGAGAATGCTCATGGGCCTGACAACTCACCTCTTCGTCAACCTACAGGCCTGAAAACCTATTTCTTCGACAACAAATCTCTCACCTAAAGAGGCTTCTCACAGGCATGAAAACCTACCTCTCTCATAGTTAATACTGATTACAGTACATAAAACCCTTACACACTTCTCTATGCAAATAAGTTAATCGTTGTCATCTCTCATATGGTTCAACCCCCTTCTTCAATCGAGAGTGAATATGAATAATCCCCCCCAAAACACACTAAGGCCAATAATGTTTATTGCATAACTTCTACTCAACACTTGTCACCTTCAAATTTTACTTTAGCCACTTAGTGACTTTTTCCCATCCCTTGGGAACTTAGGATACTAATATATTTATAAATTACACTTTTTCAGAAATATTATTAAAATATTCCCCCCTTTTCCCTTTTTCGGTGGAGTCAACCCTCCATCTCTTTTTATCACTCTACGTGCAACAATATAATATATTAATAACTTGAGTGTGATACACTTTAAAAGAATAGGCACACTGGCTTACTTGCATCCCGACTCACTAGACCAATAGTCATACAGGATCTTCGGCCTCATAACACACACACACACACACACACACACATATCATTATTGTGCACTTACTTGTATGTGTGCAACACTGTGGAACATGCACACCCTCTATTGATGCACAATCCACACGCACTATCTTAGGTATGCGCAACACTATGGAATATGCACACATTTTCCTTGATAACCAACCTCACACATTCCATTGGTGTGTGCAATACCAAAACTTGGTGTCAACGACTCACCAGCCTATATGTAACATTGCATTTACACTTGTTTCCAACAACTCACCATCCCATATGGATCCTTACATCGCACACTGCTCAGGTGCATGCAAAACCAAAAAGGCTCACGAACCTAAATGCACAACTACAAATGGAGTTCAGATTAGGGACATTGCATTGTTTGAAGAGATTGTGTGAGTGTGTGTATCACCTATCAATTTTTTTCCTTATAGGTGGCATCCTTTCTCTATGTCTTTTGAGTTATCCTCGATGCAAGTCACTCTTTCTCTTTGTCTCTTTGTACCATGGCAGAAACACATGATGTCTTTGGATATACAATGTGACCCTAGCCTCAAATAGCAAGGGACATCTATTATTGTGCCACTTTCATTTACTTGCAACACTTAGGTGATATACACTATGGACATTCGAAATCAACATTAACCACCATATAAAAGAATAGAACTATGGATAAAAGGATAATTATTTGTGGAGGATCAATGTCGACCTTTTAATTGACCAAAAAAGAGAACTACCTAGTGCTTTAGACCAGGTACGTAATAGTGTGGGAAATTCTTTGATACCCACATAATTCTATTTTAACAAAAATGTAATAAAAATAATATCAATTTGATTTCTTCACTCAAGTTGAGTACCTTATCCATCCCTTGCCCATAGTTGGATTATATACAATCCCATGGGACACGATTTGACACAGAGATCAATTTCTCTCCATTTACTCATCCATGAAACTCTATAAATGAAATCCTCCACCGTATATTTTGATAAGTTCAATGAGTAATGTTATGTTGCTATTTTTTCACTAGATATTGTTAAGCTTGAATGCTTCAATCAATTTGATTATGCTTCATGAGTGGTTTTATTGCCAAGAATAAATTTGATTATGCTTCATGAAGTCTCACCAAGCTGTTACGATGACCATAATGTTTAATGGGCCACAATTTTATGGATTGTTGATGTAACAGAAAATGTGTAAAAATGAATTTTTTGCACATTTACACGTCTCTTTCATAGGAGGGTTGCATAATTCTCCATTCAATTCAATTTAAACACCAACTTTGATCCTTTATTACTTTAAGCTTATAAGTGTGGTTAATGTTTATTTGTAATGTATTTGAAGAACCTCACTTAATTATCATAGGTGAATGGAATTGGTATAATAACATGTGTTTTGATGGGTGGTGTTAGTGATTATCCTTATTGTATTGTCTTTTAAATATTAATGAAAATGTTTAAATTCTTTAATGTAATGATACCACTTGTTGGTACCTGCCGAAGCAAGTACTATAGTAATCCATTGGATGTGAATTTGTATTAGTTCGTTCAGGTTTTTATATTTTAGCTAATGTTTTCTTATATATTCTATCAATTTTTTTATTTTTTTTTTGAAATATTAAAAAATATATTTTTTAATTTTTAATTTTAATGAAATTAATTTTTGATTGGGTTAAGTAGTTTTGACGGGACATAAATATCCTAGTGTGTTTGCAATTTTTTTATCGTATTTGTGTCTAAAAATTTGATTTTTTTAATCTAAATTTACAATGGTCATTGTCTAAATTTACATAAATTTAGTTTTTTTAATCTAAATTTACATAAATTTAGTTTTTTTAATCTAAATTTACATTGATCATTGTCTGTAAAAAAAAATTGTTTTTTTTAATCTAAATTTACATTGGTCATTGTCTGCAGTGGAGATATAGTCTCTGTCATCTCTCACTCGAGGTATCAGCTCTATGCAGTCCATGTATCCATTGCATGGACAAAGGATCTCATGCAAATTGCCACATATTCGCATGAGCATTCCTGGAAGGAAGGCTTGCATGCAGACATGGGCGAGAATCTAAATGGAGTTAAATCCAATGCCCAATTCCAACACTGAGTTGATGCGGGTGCTATTCTCCTTTGTTTTCTTTCCAACCTTCTACATGAGAAGCCCCTGATATATACCAGAAATTGTTGCATACTCAAATGCCCTTGCTCTTTTTTTACAGCATTGTCATTTTGCTTTGGAAATGTGTTCTAAGTTTTTCAATGAAAATACAAATATAAAAGACCATGTTTATTACTTAAAACTTACCATAGGACTATTGAACATGACCAATCTCACATCATCCCGGCGAACTCTGAGTGATAGGTTTCTCCCAGTGCAGGTATCTATGGTGAGCTCTTTTCACGATTACCTCCAGAGTTCATGCATCTCCAGGATGACCATGCTTTAATATGTTCTTCCTTGCTATTTTAAGACAATACTTTATGCCTCCATCTTGTTGATTCATATAACTTCTTTCTCCTCTGGGATATTGCAGTGATTCTCATATTTTCTCTTTTTCTCGAAACTGAAATAAAAAATTTACATGATATAAGCATGATAGTACATTACCTCTGATATAAGCATGATAATACATTACCTCTGCTATATCTGTATGTAAGCCCACTTTATAATCCTTGCGAGTATGATCAAAAAATCTGTTGGTTAAACTACTTTTGGTTATTGCTAAACAGTCAGAAACAGAACGAAAGTACAGCTAGCCTTATAGAAAAACAGAACCTAAAAATCTCTAAACAAAAAAGAAGAGCCATCCTAAGACGAGCTCCAGGAGAGACCAGAACCATTCTGAGTAGTTGGGGGAACTGTAGTGGTTGTCATCATCTTCATCCTCTTTGGTATCTTCCTTTTCATTGGCTTGAGTGAACTTATTCCATGTGAAAAAATCCAGTTACTTCTCTAAACGGCCTTCAAAATATTTGAAATATTCTATTTCTGCTTATTGTTTATTAATATAGGCCACCTTTTCTCATTCTATCACTTATTTGCCCTTTACTCGTTGAAAGTTGTGTTTAATGCCGAAGTCTATTTTAACTGTGTCAAACTGTATGTTCTTAGTTTCTCATTAAATCCTAGTTGGTGTAATATGTTCTATTTCGAATTTTTTTATTTCCCTCATTTTCTTTTTTTGGTTCGAGTTTTTTAAATATATAATATTATTGTTTCCTGCAAATTTGGGCAAAGCTTCTAACTATACCAGACACCCCAGACCCATGTTCTGGATGTTCCTGCATTCCGGAATTATGTGCAACATAGGTTTAAAGAAAGCATTTACAGAACAGCTAAAAAAAAAAGTAAAATACACACAAATTTCCACGAATTTATGAACTGCACAAAATTCAAGAATATCTAAGTGCGGCAGCACCAAATATTTTATGGCAAGAGAGGTTCTCTTCCATTTATGCTCTTAGGTATCTAGGGTTTTGTAGGTTCATTTTCAGTTTTTGGAATCGTTACAGTATTTTCCGAACTTTTAGTGAAATCGCAGTGTTTATCATAGTTTTAAGTTTCTCGGTTTTGCAGGTTCATTTTTAGTATTTGAAATTGTTGCCATATTTTTCAAACCTTTTGTGAAATCATGGTGTTTAGAGTAGTTTTAAGTTTCTCCACAGTTAGATTTTCTCCTATATAAACACCAGTGCTTATTTTATAACAACAGCCATACGTGGATGCCATAATCGGCAGCTTAAACCACGAGGCATTGTAATGTTGTTCCTACACAAAGAATAGCAGCAACAACAGGATAAATCAAACCCTAGATTCTTATTTTAGAATCAAGACCTAGTAAATTTTCTCCAATACAGGTACGGTTTCTTCATTCACAGTGGAAAGATAATTGAGAAGTGAGAAAGGTGGTGATATCGAACCTTGGGAACGCCGCCATGAGTAAATGCTTCGGCATCCAATACAGTGGGCTCATTAGACGTGGCTGCAGCTTCTGCTGTTGGTTGTGGTGCTTTAACAACTGTTCTTGTGCGAGTTGTTCTACCTTTGGGCGGTTTATCTGCCATTATAATACCTCTATCACTCTGATTTCAAATATGTTGATTACGTTCAGATTTCAATTCTTAACTCGTGATAAACCCTTGGTCACCTTCTACGCAATTGATCGATTGTAGTTCGGCTATCACGAGCAATAGTAAAAACCCAGTATAAAGGCAAACTAGAATTCCTTGAGGTATTCACTATGAATATCCTTAATTTTCAAACGAAAGGAAATGGATAAAATTCGAAACTGCAGTGCCTTCCAGAGGCTGTTGAACCCTAGCCCTGCACATGAAATATATAATAGAAACTATAAATTCTCTAACGGACAGTTTTAAAATTCCAGAAAAATCCAATGGAAAACTCGTAATTTTATAGTAAAATCAATTTAAATGATTGAATTACTTCATCGTGTTCAACATGAATTCGCTCGACTTACTGAACACTAAAATTGCAAACAAAAATTAGTCCACAGGCAAACAAAAATTAGTCTACAAATAGTTACATAATCAGAGGTTTCTGGTGTGAATTATTCAGTGCCATCTATAATGCCATTAGAATTAAAGAGAAATATACCTTGCTGATAAATCTCTACACGCCAACCGACCGTGTTCTCTTCCAAATCCCTGAAACTCTAGCCAGGCAATAGACTGTGTCGATGCAAATGAACCCTTCTTCAATTTTACCTTAAAAATCCCCAAGACCAGTTTCGATCCACACTCCCGCCACAAACGTGTTTATAATTAGTATGAGATACTAATGATAACAAACTTTATGAATTAAGCTGGTGCTGGTGCTGGTGCTGGTGCTACTACTCCTGCTCCTCTTCCTCTACCGGTGCATCCCTGAGCTAGTGTCGGTAATGCTCCTCCAAATCTACCAGTAGAAACCCGGAGTAAACCAAATACCACAAGGTTGAAGTTAGGTAATGTTTTCATACAATCAAATGTAACTAGGTAATGTTTTCATACCTGTAGTTCTACCGAGGGTTGTTTGTTCAATTTTGAGATTGGGGATGATGGAAGATAAGCTACTGAGCTCTACCCAGATGTTAATTTGTTCAATTTTGAGATTAAGGACGATGGAAGAGAAGCTACTGAGCTCTACCCAGATGTTAAATACACCACTGTTGAAACCTATCTCAAGCGTTTTTTATAAACAAGAGCAGTTGTTCTTTTAATTTCACCATATGAAGATGATTTCATCATCACGGCTTACCTAAATATGACTTTTTCTTAAAATCTACCAAATTGCAATGTACAGTCAAATAATTTCATACCAGCAATAAATTCAGCATGCATGCCATATGTGTAGAAGCAACAACCATAGTCAAGAATGAATAAAATTATGGGTGTTTTACTGTAAACGAGGATGATGACCTTTTGATGCTTAATGTAACCAATTAGCGTGAGGGTTTGGAGAGCAGAGAATCCAGTGAGAGCATTCTCAGTGCAATTTTTGGAGGATCAGAAGGTGGAGACAGTTCACTTGATTCAGGTGACTCCACTGTTAGGGTCCTATAAATTTTTATAGGGTCACAGGTAATTCAGATGACTCCACTGTTAAGGTCGTATAATTTTTTATAGGGTCACTTGATTATAGCTGAGTATTTTTATATTTGAGATGTTGTAAATAATATATAATATTTTATCCGGCAAATTATTTCCAAGAAGGCTCATGGCTTGCATGGTTTCCTCGGATGACATGGCCCCTCCATCCATTTTTCTCAATCCTTCATTCACCTATGTGCCACTCACTCCGGTCCATTTATCTTATTGGCCACATCTCACCCACCACTCATCCTTGTATAAACAAAATTAGATAACCTTAGAATAATTAATAATTAAAATTATTTCATTAAGTTAATAATGTTAATAATTAGTAATTAGATTAAGTGTAATTAGGTTAGTAGTTAGTTTAGTATAATAATAATGTTGTGAATAATAAATTAAAATTAAAAAAAAAATTATTAAAAAAATTAAATAAACATTAGTTTAATACAAAACATTATAAAAATTAAAAATTAAAAATAATCAAAATATAATTAGAAATATAATTAATAAACTAAACAAATAGAATTAAAACAAATAAAAATTAAAACATAAAACAAAATAAAATTATAAATAATTATTATTAAAAAAAACATTAGTAAAACAAATAAATAATTATAAATAATTATTATTAAAAACTAAACATTATTAATAAAACAAAAAGACAAAACACGTAAAAACAAAACTAAATAACAAAAAATTAGAACAAAGTTTAATTAAATAAAAAATAAAATAACTATATAATAAAACAAATAAACTAATACTATCTCTATCCTAACTCTCGTATTCCATATGTCCCATCCCCACAAAACAAATCAAATCAACTATCATACTATTATTTTGGACCCCCTTGCCATCCGAACTTCAACGAGGGGGGTCCAAAAAGTGGTTTTACTCCGCCACTTGTCACTCTCCTTTCATTTCAGACCTCCCTCTTTCTAATACCACTTAACACCCTACACTCCCCAAAAATCACTTTCCCCAATTTAAAACCGTTTTTTTTCTCTTTTTGACCAGTCATTTTCCGAGGAAATTTTTGGGCAATCAGGAGGAATTTTGAGAAACAAAAACAATTTTTTTCTCATCACATGCCAAATAAGAATAACCTCTCCCAAACTTATCATATCTGTTACAGATTGGGAGAATCGAGAGAATATTTGAGCCCTATTTTTCGGCATTCAGGATTTTCTTGTTTGAGACATCTATTTCAAACCCAGATCCTGAACAACTGTAGATGAATTTCAAAAAATCAAGAGATGTTTTTTCTCAGAACAAGCTGATATAAAAAGAACTCCCCCATATTTTACACAGTTATCTCATAGTGGGAGAATCAAATACTTACTTGGGCCCTATTTTTCATAATTTTGGGAGGCAAATAATTCAAAAGACACAGCCAGCAGCAAAAGTCAGAGGCAGATCATCAACAACCCCCATCAAACTATTTTCCAGATGTACCTGACAACTAACCACAACCACAGATTCTAATTTTTCTTCAGATCTATGATGGTATAAGATCTTCTGTCAAATCAGATTTACTATTTTTAGTAAAGTTGTTGGGGATTCCCCCGGATGGGGTGCCATCGTGGGCCACTTGGCAGAGGGCGGAGGAAGGGGGTGGCCAGCGGGGCACGGAGCCATGTGCCCGGCTCGTGCCCCACGCAGTCGTCACCCCTGGGTTTCAATGAACATTTACAGCCGATGACAGGAGCATTTACTCCTTCCTCCCGGACCGCCTCCTTGTATCGCACTATGCAGCGACCTCTCGGCATTTCCGTTTT
>JZKD02S1880530.1:485569-502879 GCA_000966675.3 Picea glauca | reverse complement strand
CCTCTTGGAGCAGTTCAGTAATTACAACCAATTAACTCTGTCTATGTATTTTGGACCCTGGTTCTGAGAAGGACTCTTATATTAATACAAACTCTTACTTACAAAAAAAAAAAAAGTTGTTGGGGATTCATTCTCCATTAATGTAACCAGATCCATGATTATAGGGAGTCGTAATTTAAATCCCGGGAGTCTATTGTGGTGATGGGATCTTATATGTTTGGAGGCGTTTTGATGTAAAATGGGGAATTTATGCCAGAGATGGCTATTTGGACCAGGGATGATTTTAAGGATGGAAAATTATTTTAAAATGTAGAAACCTTGGTGAATCTTACTAATCCTTCATATGCCAACTATAAATGATTGACGATATGTTTGTAAAAATATTCAAATTTATAAGGATTTTATATATTTTTTATAAAATTTTGGTAATTTTTAAGGTAAAATAATTTTATTCTATATAATTTGGGCGAATCGTTTTTAAAATAGCGAATCTCATTTTTGGAAAAGCCATGGAAAATTAGCCCAAGAGTGAAATTTAGTCTCTAAAATCATCCTTGATTAAATTTGGACTGTATCATTTTCCTAAACATTTTTTTGAATTAATACAGAGTTCGGTACTCTCATCAAACAAAGATTCATCATGGTGATGTTCTAAGCATGCCTTTCTCTGTAATCCACATTTCCATTAATGTTTATTTCTTCCAGTGTTTGAATGAGAGTATATGTTTGGAATTAATCTTTGATGCTCCATTCATGCAGTAAATACTTATTATGTTTAAAGGATTGTTGGTTCAGAATTCATCTGTATTCGATGCTCTGTCCAGGTTAATCTATATCTTCTTTGTTTTCCTTCTAAAGCTACATTGAGAATTCTTAATTGATCTCACTGTGATGGACTTTCTTTTTCACTTTTATGTTGTCATCTAAACATTATTTGCTAAAAACAGTGCCTACATTTCCTTTTTTTTCAGAGAGTACCCATATGTTATTGACTCACTATCATTAATCTTCAACAATTGACTCCATTGCCAAATGGCTCTCCCTTGTTGTTCCAACCAAACAATTTAAAAACAAAACCTTGTACTATCATAACTAGCCTAAAATTCCTAGCAAACAAAGATAAATCTTATAGAGAGATCCCTCTATGAGTCTAGAAGGGCTAGATCCTAGACTCCAAAGTAGTTTTGTGGTTACCCCTGTCAATTTCTTCCTCAACGTGAGAAATTACAGAGTGTTAACATCGACCACAAGGGGAGCCTCGACATCTTCTTTAGAAACATCCTCAAAGATGGACATAAAAATATTTTGTTCCTTACACTTGTGCCTAGGAAAATATTTGTCATCAAAATTATAAAAAAGGCCCTTGAGTTGGCGTTCATCCATTTCTACCTGGTTCAATTTATGGATCTTTAGTGGAGTAGAAGGATGAGTGGGAGTGACTAGTTTAGGGTGAGGAATAAAGGAGGGTTTTTGGGTTTGAAGAGAGACAACATGTTGTGCTTTCTTAGATTTTTTAATAGCTTCCACCCAACTCTGAGGGAGAGCCATGAGGACGTGGGAATATATCTCATCCTTGAGGCCACTGATAAAGTATTCTAAAAAAAAAGCATCAGACATGCCCTCTGTACAAAAATCCAATCACTCAAAAGAAGTTATAAAGTCTTTCATTGTTCCAGATTGTTTCAACTTTGTCAAACAACCTAAATGGTGGGTGTCAGTGTCAAAGAGTTCATAAAGATCTGCAACAAATTGTTTCCAAACCACATACCCTTGGCAGGCATTTTTTCTCCATTTCCACCATTTCCAACGTTATGGATCTATATGGAGAAAACCATACCTAATTTTGTCCAACTCATCAGTAATTCCTTACAAAGAGAAATAGTGTTCCAATTAAGTGACTCATCCTGTGGGATCCAAGTCATCAAATTTTTTCACCTCCACGTGAGGGGGACCCAGGTTTTGTTGAAAGTGGTTGGAAGAAAAAGAGGTGAACTAGGAGAATTTAGAGCCTTCAAGGTTATAAGGTTTGGAAGAAGAGAAAGGATTTGGGGTAGGATTAAACAAGGTGGTCAAATTGTTCACTGTGTCTTGGTATTGCTGACACATGGAAGTAAACTGACTGATGGATGTGGGAATTGATTCGAGTGGAGTAAGCTAGGATTTGATACTGGAAGTAATGGAAGAAATATCAATCTCGGTTTGGTCATTATCTTTTTCCAAGGTGGTGATACATTGTTCCCAATATTGGTTGTCAGTGTTGTCCATGGGAATGGGACAAGGGGGAAAGTGGGATCGCACATAAAGAGGTTACTGGTGAATAGTACCAATATGATCAATGCAAAGAGAGGAATTCAATGGGATAGATGCCAAATAGGGTTTTTTATAAGGGGTCGGGTCCACGGGAAAAAAAAATGTTAACAAATGATAGGTATGATTGTGATTAGGGAGAAGAGAGGAATCCAATGGGATAGGTCTCAAATAATGATGCAAGAAGGATCCAATATTTTTTTTCTTTTTTTACTCTTACGGATTTATACTCTGATATGAGTGGAAAAATGGTCAAATTCTTAACAGGAAGAAATGTGTAGGAATTTCACAACCAAAATGCAAGAGGTACAGTTTCATGACAATAGATCTTTTCTGTTATGTTTTTGTTTCCGTCCGAAGGATTAGGGTATTCATATTTTTCCCTGTGTTATATCTCTCTGATATATGTGTGGGGCCGAATAGTAGTACTCGATGCAATATCGCATGGCACCAACTAAGGAAGCTAGACTGTGCCTTAGTCGTACTACTCGACTACCCAGGTACTAGAGAGTATCTTCCCAGGTATTGTTCTCGGTGGAAATATAGAAGTTAGACGGTCGATTGGTTTATCTATGAAGGGATTTAGGATATCTAAGATGATCCATATACAAGTGTTGTCTAATGAACTACCACTTGAAGGGGTACCATCAGGGGTTACAAGGGTGGCCAACAATGTGCACTTAAGTACCACTTGTAGTTCATGCATTTATACTTCCCCAACCATGGATTTATGCACTGAATGGAATATCTCTATAGATTTAAGATGTCAAAACATGTCTCTACCTCGGAAAAAAATAACCCATAATTTTCTTCCAAGGAAATTACTATGATACCACTTGTAAGGTACCAGATCTATTATAATATCCGAAAATAGAAATATTGCAGAGAATAACGGAAGAACAACACAATAGATGAAACCATAGCACCAGAATAATACCTTTATTGATAGGAAACAATGTTCACTTGCCTCTTCGAGGGGGAAACCTCCAGTGGAGCAACGCTCTATTACAACAATAATTCTTTAGACATAAACTTCTCATGTCGTCGACTCCTATTTATACTAAATCTATCTACCAAAAGAACAATCTAGAAGAAGATCTTCTAGAAGAGAAAGCTTCTATTAGGTCTTCTTACATTTGACTTATTCTTCCTTATTACTAGGAATTATTAATATGGACCTTTATTACATGGAAAATGTAGTATTCTACCTGTGTGAGGGGTTAGGGAGGTTAGTTCCCTAACATTATCATATTTAAAACTCCCCTTTTATATGGTTTCAAGCTATAGCATTGCTATTTTTGGGGATTAGGATGAGCACTAAAAGGGTAGAGCTCAAGTTTGGACTGGATTTTGTTATCCCTTTTCTATCATTTCTTTCTTTCTTTAGCATCATTTTCTTATTCTTTTATTAGAAACTAAAATAAACCTTTGGGCCTTCATCCCCTCTTCTCATGAGAGAATGGGCCATGACCCATTACCGAATTTTAGTACACTATGAGAGGCTCCAGGATGGAAAGTGTTAAGTGTTGGAGATATTTCTATTTTCAAGTCACTAGTCCAGTGGTTGTTTACTGGAGCTAGTTCTATTTTATACCATTAATATTATGCACACATTCCTAAGAAAAGTTCACTACTTGTTCACTTTTCTTAATTATGGATTTTTTTTCCTATATGAGTGTATATCACTCATTCATTGTATGATTAATAATTATCTCATTGGAGTAGTGTGAATAGATTTTATCATTATTCCATATTGAATCTATCGTCCTTTTATTTATAATTTTTGTTTGAACTTGCCTTAGCTAGGTATCATGTGCATGTTTCCATGAAACATTGACATGGTATCAGAGCCGAGCTACTTAGAGAAAACCAAACAATCTAGAGAAGAGATAAATCGGATTTTGTAAGAGCGTAATCCCTGTAATGAATAGTTTTGCACCCTCTCCTTATCGAAAGGTGCAACAGTCGTAGGCACATTTACGAAATTGTAAATTTCTAGAAAATTTTAGGACAATGTCACGCTTTATCCTTAAACAGGGTGCGACGATGTTGCATTGTGGCCTTCACACAGGGTGCAACAGTGTCTCACTATGGCCTTCATACATGGTGCAACAATTTCCCACTGTGGCCTTCAGACAGGGTGCGACAATCTTCAAAAATTAATTTTTTGCAGTGATTTCTCAGGATTTTCACTTGCAAATTGAGGGTTAGTTTTCAAGGTTTTCATAACCAATAAGAGGAATGGATATGAAACCAGTTCTTCAGTCAAATTTGGTGAAAATTATAACACCGTAAAATTATTTTGAATGGAATTGGAAGGCCGGATTCCAATTCAAAAGGTAAGTTGTACAATGATCTGAAAAGATCTTTCAAAGACAATGGTTGATTTTTAAAAACATGAGTTCATCAACCATTTAGGAATTTGATGAAATAGGAAGAATTAACGATGAAACATGGAAGCCATATAAAATATACATATCTAGAAATGAACACAAGAATCACAAAACCATAACAACAAAAATTGATAACGGAGTTCGACAATCTTGCCTACATCTCTGGGCCTTTGTCTCAGTGGGTGAGGATTTCTTATTTATCTTCAAATCTTCAAAAATACATCATAAAAGTGCCCAATGGATTAAAAACTGATCTTCATTTGTTCTTCTATAGATCAAGAACCCATCACAACTGACGACACTGAAAAAGGATGAACGAAGCTCCCAGAAATGGCCCGTAAAGTTGCTCTCCTCAATGGCTTCCCTGCATAAAAATGGCTTTGGATTTTCAAATCTTCAACACTTCCCTGATATGATCCCCCCCAGGCTTTCAAGAACCTATGGTTTATATAGGCTTGAATTTGGCAACAAACTCCCAAATTACCCCCAATATCTGGCCTCAAAAAGAGCTCTAGATCCTCCAATAATGGCCAAATTCTCCCAAAACTGGCTTAAAATCCATTAAAAATCTTATAATATAGTTTAAAAACCCAAATTTAGAAACAATGCAGGGCGCAACCCCCTTATTCCTAGTTCCTGTCCATATGGGAGGCTCCACATGTCCTTGGGCTAGCACACTATGATATTTAGCCCCCTAATCTTCGGCCCTTGGTCGTTGGCTTGGCCATATGGCCTACCCTTAAGCCCCCATGTGCCAAAATATGTTTCTAGCCCATGGTCTCCAAGTGCCTGGTCACACCCTTGGTCGACGGGCTAGCCCGACCGACTGGGTGCTATCCCCATAAATCTGTGCGATAGTCCGAGTCATATGGTGTGGTCATGTGGTAGCGTTGAACCGAAGCTATACCCATAGAAACACTGCGCCAAATATTAAAGGGTATGTACATGTGGTAGTGGTCATATGTATGTGACATTACATCAGGGGATGGATGGATTTGGTTGCATGCCAAACAATATACAGTGATGGTTACATGGAACGGTCATATAGTAGCATCGGGGGTTGGGGCTAGGCCCCAGCCCTTAACTCCGCCCAAATTACTTTATGGTAAGTTTAAATATAAACTTTACACCATACATATCAAGTACCATAGTGGGTGGGCTAGTAGCCCAAACCCTGCGAAATCTATTTCTCCCAGACCGGAGGTCATAGGTTCGACTCCTGTGGAGTCACAAACAATTTTTCCAAGCAAACCATTGAAGGGTTTCCATGTGTAAGCCCAATACTGGGCCATGTGGCACCATGCTATTCACCAAAATAACTACCACATGTCAAATGATGATTCATCCACCTATCAACAACATCTTCCCAATTATCATGCCATGTCACTGCACGGTCATACGGCCTGTACAGTTTGCTGCCATGTCAGCACTGTACGAACTGTACAGTCAAAAAAAATTTGCCTACTTGGAAAAACAAACAGACCGCGATATCATTCGCATATGGTGTCTGTTTGAGCACGTTCAAGTTGTGTTGGATTTGTAACAACAAGGCCTATGTACATGTATGTTTTGAAGTGATTCTGAGCACTTTGATTTTTAGGCCTTCCTGGACCCATTTTGTTTCTGGGATCCATTTTGGATCACACCTCCCCACTAAGACCTTTTGGTCCTCCAAAAGGATACTAACCAGTAATCAAGTGTGGGACAGGACACCCCACTTTTTCTCTGTCTTTAAACTCTATCTTTTGCACCTGTCTCATCAAGATTAGCTGTTAAAAAACCATGTTAACTGACAACATATTGTTAGCCACTTATACTCTGTCACATCTTACTGAAGCCACTATCATCCATGTTGACAACATTACTAATGATAACATCATAAATATGATTGAAAATGAGCTAATATGTTTGTAATACTTGCACGACCTTAGCTTATCTTGAAGCAAAGTATGATTGAACTTCCATTCTACAATCATCTCATGTTCTTGCTTAAGATCAATTACCTGATTTGGGACAATTATAGGTATGTTTCTTGCATGAGATTCCTTCCCTAATTGTTCCATTGTTTGAAGAGATTGATTTTCTTTTAAATGATGAGCATGTACAACATAATCTTTTCCTTCCTTGATTAAATGATATTGATTGTGTTCCCTATATAAGATTGCTTTGTGATCATACAAATAAGGACTGCCTAAGACCATTCCACATTCATTGAGTGGCACCACATCACACGTTACCTCATCCACAAACTTAGATGAAATTTTAAACTTTAATGTATATTTATTTTTTATGTGCAATTTATGATTGTTGTTTATCCATTTAAGTGAGTAAGGCTTATGATGCATTTGATTGTTTAATCCCAATTGTTTAACCACTTCCGATGAAATCAAGTTAGATTGAGATCCACTATATATCAATGTGTCGACCTTAGTATGCCTCATTATGACCCTTATGTGAAACAATTTACTTCTAGAATCAAATCCATCACCAATTTTACCTATCAAACCAACCGTTGAGACTTTAGATTCATCTCCCGAATCCGATCCCAAGTCTATTGGTCAAGATTATGTTGCAACTGTTTGCCTCCCTTTCCTCTCTTTGAACCACTTCAGTCTCTTCTCAAGATGCAATTGCCAACAAGGGTCATCATCATTCCCTTCTTTCTTGCAATGCTTGCAAGAGATCATATTTTCTTCCTTTCTTTCCACTGAATTTTCCTTCTTTCCATTCCACTTCCTTTTGTCCTCTTTTCTCAAAGACGATTCCCCTGATACACCAACTCATGTTTTCCCTGCTTCAATGTATGTTTCTTAAACATAAACCTCATCAATATTAGTAGGTCCAAACATAAATACATTGTTACGAATGTGTGCAGGTAAACCTCCTATATACTTCAAAAGAGTTTCTTGGGTATGTAAAGGAATGTCTAACATTAATGCCATCTTACGAAATTCATCAGTGTATTCTTGCACTATTTGTCCCTTTCTTAGTTTAAGACCTTGCCATTCAATTAAAGCCTTCTCTTTATAACCCAAAGGATAAAATTGATTTCTAAGTGCAGAAACAAAAGCTTTCCATGATAGAAATACATTACCCACTTGTTGTGTGCGAGTTTGCAACTTACTTTTCCACTAGATGAGTGTCGTGCCTGCAATTCGAAGTGATGCAAATTTGATTTGAGTGGCCTCATATTTGATTTGTTGCACATTGAAATAAACCTCCATCTGTCTGACCTAGTTATCAGGACTCTTTGCCTTGACTTCACCATCATACATGGGTAATTCAAATTTCAAATCAAGATTAAGTAAAGGCATTTCATTTTTATGTTTATGGACATGTTTTCTTGTGGTGGATTTTGAACTTGAACTTGAAGAAGAAGAAGTTGATGGATAAGAAGGAAGCAAAGGAGGAGTTTGAGGAGGATCCTCTCCTTCTTCACTTTTGACCTTTGAAGAGTTACCTAGAATCAGTCTCTTTCATTCCAAGTAATCATCATATAGAACCTTCACCATCTCCGACATGGAAAAGAAAGTCTTTCGAAACTCTTTATCCTCATGAGAAAATCCCTCTTTTGATACCATCTTCTCACTTTGAGAAGTCTCTTTCTCGATCCAATCTCAGGATTCTCTTCAATAAGCTCTCCTTCACCACGATTCAACTTTCCCTAGTAATCATGCAAATTCAAAAACCAACCATCAACCTTCTCTGATACCACTTGATCCGAAAATACCTTTTAAAGACAATGGTTGAGTTTTATAAACATGAGTTCATAAACCATTTAGGAATTTGATGAAAGAGGAAGAATTAATGATGAAACATGGCAGCCATATAAAATATACAGATTTGCAGGGATGATTTTAAGAATGAAAATTTATATTAAAATGTAGAAACCTTGGCGATATTACAATCCTTCATATGGAAATTATAAAATGTTTGGTGATATTTTTGTAAAAATTTAAATTTCTAAGGATTTTATATAGTTTTTCTAATTTTTTGGCGATTTTAAGGTAAAATAATTTTATCCTATAGAATTTAGGCGAAATCATTTTTAGAATAGTGAATCTTTTTTTGGGAAAAACCATGGAAAATTAGCCCACGAGCGAAATTAGCCCCTAAAATCATCCATGCAGATCTAGAAATGCACACAAGAATAAACAAACCATAATAGCAAAAGTTGATAATGGAGTTCGACAATCTCGGCTACGTCTTCAGGCCTTTGTCTCAGTGGGTGAGGCTTTCTTATTTCTCTTCAAAGATTCAAAAATACAACATAAAAGTTCCAAATGGATTACAAATTGATCTATTTGTGTTCTGCTAGATCTCAAGAACCCATCACAACTGACAGAACTGAAAACACATGAACGAAGCTCCCAGAAATGGCCCGCAAAGTTGCTCTCCTCAATGACTTCCCTGCATAAAAATGGATTTGGATTTTCAATTATTTAGCATTTCCCTGATATGACCCCCCCCCCAGGATGTCAAGAACCTCTGGTTTATATAGGCTTCAATTTGGCAATAAACTCCCAACTTCCCCCGAAGATCTGGCCTCAAAAGATCTCCAGATCCTCCAATAATGGCCAAAATCTCCCAAAACTGGCTTAAAATCCATTAAAAATCTTATAATATAGTTTTCAAAAACAAATTTAGAAATAATGCATGGCGCAACCCCCTTATTCTTGGCTCCTGGTCATATGGGAGGCTCCACATGTCCTTGGGCTGGCACACTCTGATCTTTATCCCCCTAATATTCGACCCTTGGTCGTTGGCTTGGCCATATGGCCTACCCTTAAGCCCCCACGCGCTCAAATCTATTGTTGTCCCCTATTCTCCAAGTTCCTAGTCACACTCTTGGTTGACGGGCTAGCCCGACCGACTGAGCGTTATTCCCATAAATCTGTGCAATAGTCTGAGTTATATGGTGTGTTCATGTGGTAGAGTTGAACCGAGGCTATACCCATAGAAACATCGCTCCAAATATCAAAGGGTATGGACATGTGGTAGTGGTCATATGTATGTGAGTTTTCATTGGGGGATGGTTGGAGTGGGCCACACACCAAACAACATACATTTTTTGTTACATGGAACGATCATATAGTAGAGTCGGGGGTTGGGGCTAGGACCCAGTGCTTAACTCTTCCCAAATTACTTTATGGTAAGTTAATATATAAAATTTACACCATACATATCAAGTACCACCGTGGGTGGGCTGGTAGCTTGGCCCCTTCCAAATCTCTTTCACCCAGATCATAGGTCAGGGTTTCAACTCTCGTGGAGTCACAAACAATTTTTCCACACAAACCACTGAAGGGGTGCCACATGGAAACCCAATACTGGGCCACGTGGCACCATGTTATTCGCCAAAATAAATTCCACGTGTCAAAAGATGATTCGTCCACCTGTCAACAACATCTTCCCAGTCTGCATGCCACTATACCTACCACATCATTGTATGTTCGTACGTCCTATACAGTCATCTTCCACGTCAGCACTGTATGGACTGTACTGTCAGCAAAATTTTGCATGTTTGGCAAAATGAACAGACTGTGATATATTTCGCATACGGTGTCTGTTTGAGCCCATTCAAGTTTTGTTGGGTTCATAACGATGAGGCCTACACACATGACCATTTTGAAGTGATTCTAAGCACTTTGACTTTTATGCCTTCCTAGACCTATTTTGGTTCCGAGATCCATTTTGGATCATCTGACAATAGCGACATAAACAAAACTTACATCAACAATTGAGAAGATCAAATGGGTGAATCATAAGGATGAGGCCAAAAGACTTCTTCTTGAATTAATTTCAACTAATTTATGGTTTCATATTTCTGCATGCAAGACTCCAAAGGATATCTAGACCACCTTGGATGGTCTCGTTGGAAAGCAGGATGAGATGAGAAGTCATATGCTTGAGGTAGAGTTGAATACCTTAGATCCTAAAAGTTTTTATAATATACAAGATTTCTTTACCAAGTTTAAATCTTTGATAGTAATCTTGGAATATTGTGGTATTGACAAGTCTAAATAAGAGAACCAACTTATTCTAACAATCTTGGCTAAGTTGGGACTAGAATATGATGTTATGTCTCATCTTTCCATTCTAGCAGATATCTCTTGGGATCAAATTGGAAAATGCCTACCATGGAGCAGTCCGTTGATTCTCTCACACATGAGAAGAAAAAATTCATTTAGATGGGTATAATTAAGGAACCCAAAGCACATGCACTCACAATGCAAGATGGAAGAATTTCATCCAATCAAAAATCCAAACAAAAAGGAAAGGAAGAACAGAAAAAAAAAGGAGGGATATTCCAAACCCTTCAAGGATTCTTCAGGTTCCAAAGACTCTTCAAATTCCAAAGGGAAGAAAAAGAAGAGGGAAAAGAAGTGCACTTATTGCAATAAACCAAATCATGGAGAATACACATGCGTGAAGAAGAAAATAGATCTTATGGTACAGGTAATTCAGAAGAACAACCTTGGAAACTTCATTCCTAAAGGAGCCAAGAAGAAGGAAGAAGATTATGCTCCTAACCAAGTTAATAATTATGTTATGGTTGAAATTAATTACTCATATGATTCATGGATTATAGATTCTAGTGCATCACATCATATGGCATCCAAAGAGGAAGCTTTTACTTCTTTGAGTTCATTATTAATACCCCTTATTCTCATGGGGCATGATACTCCAGTAGCAGTAGCAAGAGAGGGAAGAATGGAACTCCCTAGTGGAAGTTTTGAGAATGTTTTACATGTTCCAAAGATTTATATAAATATGATATCAATTTATCAAATCACTCAAATAGGTAAAAAGGTTGAATTTAAATCAGATTTGGTTTTTGTACTTGAGATACTTAACAATTCCATTATTGAAATTGGTGAGGTAGATCACAAATCACAGTTTTATAAATTCATTAAGTTTGTTGACCATTAATCCTCTTTACTGCTTACGCATGTTGATGATAGTAGTAGAGTATGGCATGAGATATTTGACCATTTAAATTTTAGGTACATGCAGTGACTTTCCAAGCAAGGAATGGTCAAAGGCTTGTCAAACATTCACTTGTGTGAAGGGGTTTGTGAAGGATGCATTCTTGGAAAGAATATTGAAGAGAATTTTGAAAAGGGGAAGGCAAGGAGACACTCCTCTTCCTTGGATATTATTAACAGTGATCTGATGGGTCCATTTCCACATCCTTCCATCACCAAAGAAATGTATTTCCTTACATTTATTGATGATTACTCACGCTATACTTGGGTTTATTTTCTCAGGAAAAAGTCTAAAGTTTTTTAGCATCTAAAAAACTTCAAAGATCTAGTAGAGACACAAATTGGGAAGAATATTGATATCCTTCATACAGACAATTGGGGGAGATTATATCAACAAACATGTTCAATTTTTTTTTCTAAGGATGGTATCCATATGCATCATACAGTTCCATACACTTCACAGCAGAATGGAATTGTTGAAAGGAAGAACATATATATCAAGGAGATGATCAGTTGCATGTTGCATACGAGGTCTCTTCCTTCCAATATTTGGGATGAGGCACTTAACTATGATACTTACATACAAAACATATTTCCTCATAGATCTATTGAGGACAAGACACCTTTTGAGACTTGGACAGGTGAAAAACCAAATGCCACACACTTCCGCATATTTGGATCTCACGCATGGGCCCATATTCCTTTTGAAAAGAGAAAACATTTAGATCCACAAAGCACACATTTCATATTTGTGGGATATCCATATGATGTGAAGGGGTATAGGTTGATTGATCCCTCTACATATTGAATCATCATTGAGCATATTGTTCAGTTTGAGGAGAGTCATTTGCATGTAGCACCAGTGCAACATGAAAATACTCGTATGCTTCCATCAGTCCCAGACATCAGAGATGATGATTCCATACAATCAAATGCTAGATATTCATACTCAAATTTAGAGCATTTTGTACATGGATATGAGTAGGTAGTACATCCATATGAGGATCCAGCATCAGATCTTCATCAGATGCCCAAGTGGGAACAGTCCACACTTCAGGTAGCAGACAACCTTGCAAGGGGTCCATTGGATCCAAGGAGGACTCGATCTCAACATGAGGAGAATTCTCATATACTTTCATTTTTTGAACCAAGGATGCCCATGCATTTCTATATGGTTCAATCTTTCGATCCACGTATCTACAGTGAGGTTGTGGGAAATCCATTATCGGAATAATCCATGCATGAGGAGTATGAATCACTCCTAGAGAATCATACTTTGGATCTGGTTCCACTTCCACAAGGGAGGAAACTTGTCAGATGCAAATAGGTCTATAGGAGAAAGAGAGCCGCATATGGTTAGGTGAGCAAGTACAAGGAAGACTAGTTGCAAAACATTGATCAGAAAAATATAAACAATGGATGAAATAAACAAGCACAACATACTACTAATAATTATGGAAGGATCACATTCAATTTGTCAAGATACCCACAAAACTATACAAAATGGTTATGAAGTTTCATGCATATTCAGCAAAAGCAACACACGCACATCCATGTGGGCTAACACGACATACAACACACACAATGCATGAAGTGCACGACTAAAAATTAGAAAACCTGCACAGATACAGAAACAACGCATTGATGATTTTTTTCGGGCATAAACCACTTCTGGGATGGAGTGGATCTCCCCCATACCCAAAATATCCCCCAAATTCCTCCTTGGAATCATTGAAAGGGATGAGAGGTACCTCCAAAGGCCTCCCATTAACACTTGTAACTAGTTGAGAAATATCTTTCCATCCTCCTATAAATAGATGAACATTGTATGCAAAAAAGAAGAAGAACCATAACATTGTTATGTTGTTCAAATTATGTTGGAGAAAGCCATCTTTCCCTTGAGCCATAAGTTTGAGAAAGTGTAGCTTTGAGCAATCTTTCCACCTCTTGTAAAGCTAATCCTTAGGTATTTTTCACCATTGTAGAATCACCATTGGAGAGTGATAGATCTATTTTTTGAGGGATCAAAGAACCCTCTCTTAGGAGGAATAAGGGATTCATTGTCCCATATTTCTCCTCTTGGTGCACTCAATTCGAAGATTCAGTTCTATTGGGTATCCATTTCATGTGTTCAATTTTTTGCATCACTTGTTTATGTTAGTTTAGTTTCTTTCTTATTCTTATTTTCTATTTTCTTGTTTTTTATTTTGTTTTCTAACTTGTAGGTCCACTTACTTGCTAATCATGTTTTTGTTATGCCTTGTTAGCTTACCAGGGTAGTTAAGGGACTGTCTTTTTCTCACTCTTGTGACAAAAGAACCCAAATATTTTGGGGACCATACTGGGGATTGAATCACAATTCCTCCTCAAGTAGGGTTATAGATTTTTTCCTCTCATTTTTTGTTCTTTGCAGGACAAAGAACCGACCTACCCACATACTCAAACAATAGAATTTATCTTTTGTTTGAGAGAAGACAGTCAAAATTTTCATCCCTACATTTGCATGCATGCACATGGTTTCGGGTCGAACATACACGTTGTCCACTCATTCCCTTGCTCTATCATAATTCTCTCAATGCACACTCTCCTCTCTCTACGTGACTATTCTATGTTTAGTCGTGCACTATTCTGTTTTTTCGAAATTGTAAGGCTTGAGAAGCCCATTTCCACCAAGTAGCTTAGATTTGATTTATGAACTATTGTAAAATCCATCAATAGAAGGCTTGAGATTCACTCTTGCATAGATATCTTAGACCACATATAGACATTTAGGGAGGATAAAAAGAACCTTTGCATATTTTAGTTCCTTATTTGCCACATGGATGGCTTAAAGTTTAGCATGGGAATTTCAATAGTTTCTTTTCTTTTACAAGCTCATCACATTAATTCAGGACTAGAAACTTATTTAGGGGATCTTGGAGTATGGTATTTCCTTGCACCATAGTGTGATCTTGGAAATCATAAAAAGAGGTTTCTTAGAGAAGTCTTCATCTCCCTTGATAAAATCAATCTCTAGGAGAGGCCAATACCTCTTAGCTTGTCTTTTCTAAACTTAATCTTGAAGAATTGTAAGGGTCCACACATGACCACATATGCACAATCTTAGGATAGTTTCAAATTTCTAGAGTAACTCATTTAGGAAGTCTAAAGAATTGTAAGGGCCCATACATGCCCAAATGATCAAAATATAGGAACAATTTCAAAGATTTCTTAGATTAGAAAACATCCTAGGGAGATTAAATCTCATAAGTAAGGACCCACATGTCCACCATGTTAGTTACTTAGGTATTTTTTCAATTTCAGCAAGGATTTTTTGTGAAACATAGTAAGTTAGAAGTAAGCAAGCATTGTAAAGGACCAAGCAATGTATACATTCTGACATTCGCTCACTTAACTTACTAAAAAATTCATCACTCATTGTCACTTATTTCACACATCATCACATACACAAGAGGTAATTTTTGGAGACTTGAGACCATAGTATTCTCTTCTCCTCATGCCCATAAGTGATCTGGGAGAATCATAAGGGACTCGTTTGACAAAATATTTTTCTTACACCACTCTTAACTAACGAAGTTATTCCATGACCCCAACTTCACAGCCCAATTCAAAAATCTAAAAGAAACCATAATCAACACATTTTCTAACCTCCACCAGAGTAACACAAAATAATTTTGTAATATAATTTATGATTTTGGGTATTCGCAACTTTCTATGTTTCAAGTGGGAAATGATGATGAGGAGTTATTTGGTTGCCTTTACCCAATATCATAATTTTGTAATATAAGTTATGATTTTGGGTATAGGCATCCAAATAACTCCCCATCATCATTTCCCACTTGAAACTTAGAAAGTTGCGAATTAGGATACCAAAATCCTCCCAATAAAGAATTACTACACCATAATGTAGGGAGACACTCATGAATGTTTGAAGGTCGAGGTCGATTTGTTCTGTGCCTTCCTCCTTGGGTCACCCAACCCTTGGAAAGAAACTAGACTGTGACTGATTTCTGAGAACGAAAATCTAAATGTTGTGCTTGATTGAGGTGACTTAATGGCCAAAATATAGGTTTTATCTACCCAAGGTGGTGGTTGTGGGATGCAATCACACCTCAATCATATTTTGAATGGTTTTTGGGAAATATCGCTAGTACTTTCAAGATATGCCCCCTTCACCCCTCATTATAACTAATTGTTCATCCCTTCACTAGTATCTCCTCAAGTGGGTTCTGGCCCCACTGTCAAGTTATTTTTTGGAGGTCCAGTGATATTTGAGAGGAATATAATTATGTCAGATAGGACATGTGAATGATTTCTTTGATATTCCCCCATGCGAAGTTAGAAAAAACTAATCAAACTACCAGTTACATTGTTATATTATGTATGATTATCACCATTTGATTACATGTAGTTTATGAATACATTCTTTTGGTAATTTATAAAGAATTTATTCTATTATTTATTTTCATTATCACCATCACACATCCACACATAGTCCATAATTATAGGGGAACCACAACATCCCTATCGTTCTACACATTTGAGAAACCTCCCCCCAATTTTGGGAAGTATCCCCCACTTGGTTAATACATAGATACAACCTTCACATACACCAGTAAGTGCCACATTCCTAGGATCAACCTTTCTTGGATCTAATGTTTTGTGCACCAATACCCAGTACAACTCACAAACAAGCCCTCGACCAAAAGGAGGCGGAGCCCCACCTTCTTCACAAGGAAAAATCTCCCAACCATCCTCATAAGGAAAATTTCACTAAGCATCACATGAAATGGTTGGTACTCCGCCTTCCATGCCATACTTGGCATCTCTCAATATCCCATATTTTACAAAACTAATGAACGATACCATATTACATGACCCCACTTGGCCAAATATTCCCACTAAGCTACCTTCTAATATTCCCAAATTCAAAGGCAAGCCCACCCCACCAATTACATTATGTCTTTTCACCTGTGGTGTTCTTCCAACAGTATCATGGAATATTTAATTATCTTATATTTATTCCAATGAACTCTCATTGGTCCCTCTGGAAAGTGGTATGTGGATGAGAAAGGTCAGTTCCACTCAACCTTTAAGTCCTTGTTGAAATCATGTTTATCCTTTTTTCAACTCTTAGTGTGTCATGACACTGGCTTGGAAATACTATCAGACTTCAAAAAACCTTGGCCATCCATATATCCGATCATATCCATGAATGGTGAAGAACAAGAAGTATTTTCAAAGTAGATACCACCACCCAACAACGACTAGATTGGTTCCTAAGATCACTAGTCCCCCTCCTCGCCAAGGATGTTTCCACTACTTTACCCCAAAATGAATATGAGGATATCAATAAGGCCCAACAATTTGACTTAATCTACGCTCAATCGGGGTACCTTTATATCATATTACATGATGCTCCTCTCCCTTTACCATTTGGTCAAGACAAACCCAGAGCATTGCACGTTGTCGATGGGTCGATTGGGTCCATGGCCCATACTCACCCACATGCTTAATCAATACACATGTTTTGATCAAATCCTTACCAATCACCATATGGGGGAATCCCATACTACCCTCCCCCACCACACCAACCGCCATTCATGGCACCACTAGTACCC
>JZKD02S1880530.1:470513-485519 GCA_000966675.3 Picea glauca | reverse complement strand
CCAATACTGACCTCCCCAAGGTAAGCCTTACTACCCCTTCTCTGGTCCCCCTCAACCTGTTTCCCCAACACATGGGAAGTAGTAGGAAGGGGTAAATTTCATTCAACCTTCACCTATTCAACAATTTAAATATTTTCAACAATTGAAACAACAAATCCCCCTAATCCTCCCAAAAGTAACCGGTGAAAGGGGAAGAATTGAAACCAAGGACAAGGGGGAAATCCCTAACAACCAAATGCCCTAATAGGGCACAACCAAAACCAATCCAACCAAAATCCCCAAGGGGTAAATAAAAATGGACAACCACACCAAGGAAGGAATAATAACCTTTGAACCAACTTCCCATGTGCATTATGTGGCGAGTATGGCCATTACACCCATAACTTCCCCCAAATAGTCGATTTTGGGTGAATGAAGGAAACTAAGAACCACCCCCCCCAAACCCTCTTTCCCCCCAAGGACCACCACAAGTACCTACCAACTACATACCACCACCACAACCGATGGTGTTGCAAAAACGGAAAAACGGATCCCTCACCAAGGGGTCATCAACATGCAACCTGACACTGCCACACGCCAACATCAACAAGGATATTTCCCTCCCCAAAGCAATCCCATCCTGGTAATACCACCAACCACAGTATCTTCCTCACCATTGAAGAGGAAATCCTTTTTCAAAATCGCATGCTGCTAATATGGTACACCCCCTAATCCATTACCCACCAACTCGAAATCTCCCTAGCCACCAATTGGACAACCTTTGATGATCCCTCATCCTAACATTGAAGTCATCGCCCATATTCCTTGCAAACCATTATGTACGAATGTGCATAATCCCCATGCCCAGGATGGCCATAGCTATAGCCTTATTGATGATCTAGCACAATCACCAGTTTTCATGTCTGTCATGGAAGTCCTTCAAACATGCCCTTCCCAATGAAAGGAATTACTCTCACAACTAGGGGTAGTAGATACCATAGACACCAGTCTAATCACATTTGAATTCGAAAAAACAGAACCATGACTCCCATCATTAGTCACATTCCATATTCTTTTCAAAATATGGAATATCACCGTCCATCATTGCATTATTGACGAAGGAGCATCTACTTGCATCATGTCCAGAACAGTATGGCAACAACTTGGATCACCTGAGTTAATCTCCTCATTCATCACCCTTCGAGCTTATGACGGTATACCACCCCAACCATAGGGCATGTACCAAAATGTTAAGGTGGAATTAGGAGGTAAGACAATTGTCATAGAAATAGAAGTCATAGATGCCCAATTGGATTACAATGTCCTTTTCGGAAGAAGCTACATGTATGCCATGGAGGAGATTTGTTCCTCAGTCTTTTGCACCATGTTGTTTCCCCACAATAGGAATATTATCACCATTAATCAACTAACCCACAATGAACCTAACCATTCAAGGCATGTTGATAACATCATGTCGCTTATCTGCTCCAGCGCCGACCTTATACCAATGGTAGACGTCAGACCATGACTATTTCATGATCCATCCTTACTACAGTCATACCAGGGCTACCCTAGTCCCACCCCCAACATAGTCAATGTCTATGTAGTTACCTGATATGGGGTGGAGATTCTTGATGCCCTTCCTTCGAGAAACTCATTGAGTCATTCCTCTACCCCTTCTCTTACACAAGAAATAATTCCTGAGGAACCTCCCTTAGGGGAATAATTCGAACACCCACCACCCATGGGTCAAATCCCCATTTGGAAAACAGTCCCATAGGCTATCACCCAAATAACCTTTATTATCACCAAAATATAGTCAAGAGCATTACAAACAATGGTTGAATAAAGACGTCAGTTCCAACAAAAATTAGTACACTTACAACAACAAAATCCATCAAAAAGGGCATAAAACTATATACTTGGTTCATAAATCAATGTGTGCAAATTCACCAAAGGAAGCGTGCGCACTGTGCACGGAATGCGTGGGCTAACACATCCCTAGTTGTGCACTATGCACAGAATGTGCAAGATGTGCAACTGTCTACAAGAAAACATGTGCACTTCTCATGAACGACACATTTATGAATCTTTTCATCCTCTCAACCACTTCCAATCGAACCCCCAACGTGATTTGACACTAAGATCTGAGCGAAGTTTATCTTGGAGGTTGGTAAAGGGCTAGGAAGTACCCTCAAATTCCCCTTGTTCACATTATGAACCAGTTATATATTGCCATGAATGGACACTATAAATATGGGTCATGGGTGTGCTAGAAAAATAAGAATTTCAAGATATTGTTATGTTGCAAGAATTCTTCTTGGAGAATCCTCTTTTCTCTTTGAATCATTCAAGAACTATAGAAAGGGCCAATTCACTCACCTCTTGAGAGGATTGGCATTGTATTTATTCACCATTTTTACTTTCCATTGTATGAAGAGAAGAGCTCTCTATTAGAGAAATCAAGAGACCTCCCAAGGAGGAAGAGGGGATTCGTAAGTCCTTTCCTTTCTCTACGGTGCTAGCCTATCAATACATTGATTCATTGGTAGTTATATGATTGTCATTTTCATTTTTCATGGTTCTAGTTCTTGCAAGTTTTTCTAACATCTGTTTCCTTTTATTTTTATTTCATTGTTTCATGTATGTTTTATTATCTAATCAACTCACAACTATCTGTCTTGTTTAGTTGACTTAACTAAGCAAGTAAGTGATGTGTTTTTTCTCACCCATGTGACAAAACCAACACAACAGATTAGCGACCATACTGGGGATGTGAATCAAATTCCTCCCTATTTAAGTCTTGAGAGCACTTATTTCTAATTGTTTGGATATGCAGGTAGCAAAACTGGTCTAGTCCAGTTTTCCAAATCCAAAATTCAAAGATCGAGCAAGAGAATTTCATCTCAAAATTTCTTTCCCGATGCATGATAGGAAGTGCACGACTTTCGAAACACACAGATGCACATTCTACGCACTCTACATGTTGTGTCCGTAAGATATTTCATAAATCCACGCATTATGCACATTTTGCGCACTTGACGCGACTGATAGAACTACAGCCTACGCACAAGTTCAGTTTTTTGCAAATTGTAAGGGTTTTCTGAGTGGTTTGAGGGCCTCTTGCCTTCATATTTTAATTTCCTACACTTTGTAAAGCAATCACACTTCGCTTAGAGTCCTTTCTTACAAGAAAGGTTAGCTAACATAAGCACATAGGGGTAAAAAGAATCACAATTCTTCTCTTTGATTTGTTGCCACATGGATGGCTCATTTGGCATTTAAAATTTTGAGTTAAGGTTATTGTTTTTTCAAACATGATGAAATAATTTTCGACTAGAAATCAATTTTAAACCTCGAGTATGCTCTTCCCCTGCACCCAAGTGTGACCTCTAGAATCAAAAAAGGTGGTTAAAAGGAAGTTTCATCTCCCTTAAAAAATTGTTAGGAGAGGGAAAAAACCCCTTTTGGTACCTCTTAGTTTTGAAAATTATCTTAAAAGCTTTGTAAGGGCTCATACATGCCAATATGTTTACAATATTAAGGTAGTTTTAAAAATCTTTCTTAGTCTAGACAACATGCTAGGAAATTTTAAGAGATCAAGTAAGGGCCCATACATGTCCACATGTCTACAATCCTAGGATAGTTTTAAAAGTTTTTCTAGTATAGGCAACATTCTAGGGAGTTTAAAGGATCAAGTAAGGACCCATATGTCCACATTGATAGTTCTCTAGGGCTTTAAATATTCCACAAGGTTGTACCAAAGAAATTTGTAAGCTAGGTAAGAATATTTATAAGGACTAAAGAAAGTCCATATGCTACAATCTTACACTCATTTTATTAAAAATATTTTGCACAATTTTCACTTTCTTGCACACAAAGCGACTCATCACACAAATAATTTCTATTAAAAAAGTGGAGGTCGAAGTAAGATTTATTTTTAAGTACCCACAAAGTACTTCAAAGGAAATATAAAAAATATGACTACTTCTTTAGAAATTGTCTACACCAATTTAATTCAAATGAGGTTGGTCCATGACCCCAATCTATCAACCCACTCCATCTAAACATTTTCTAAGAATGCACTAAATTTTCTTCCACAAGAGGTGCCTAAACAAAAATTTTTAGTCTAGGTAGGATCTCGGGGGTAGGCATCCAAATAACCCCTTGTTATCAGGTTCTCACATTTTGAAACAATAGAAGCTGAGAATAGGGATCCTTCTAATCCTCCAAGTCAAATGTTCCTATACCATAAGGCAGGGAGATACCTGTGAAGGGTCAAAGGCCGAGGTCCAGTTGTTCTGCGCAGCCCTTCTTGAGTCACCCAACTCTTGTGAGGTTATCCAGCCCGTGACCCATTTTTTAGGTTGAAAATCTAAATGTCGCACTTTGGTCGAGGTGCTTAGCGGCCAAACATAGGATATCTACCTAGGTGGTGGTTGTGGGCTATGATCGCACCTTGGTCAGATTTTGTGTGGCTATTGGGAAATATTTCTACCTCTTTAAAGATATGCACCCTATACTCATTATAACTGACTAATTCAACCTTTACTAGTTACTCTTCCAGTGGATTCAGGTCCCACTGTCGAGTGATATTGGAAGGCCTAATGCAAAATTGAGAGGAAAGATGATAGGTATTTTAGGACATGAGCAATTATTTTTGTTTTTCCCCCACACGAACAAAATTAACCTATCCACATGCTTGTTTATTTATAGCCGATTTATGTAAGATGTTCATTTGATTACATGCAATTGTGAGTTATATTATTTTGTGAAGGTCAAAAATATAAAAAATACTTGTTCATTTACTGCTCTCTTATCACCATTTGCGCACATTCACTTTGCTAGTCAGAACGATAGGGGAACCACAGAATCCCCCTCGTTCTATATGCTTGCAATATCTCCCTGCTATTCTAGGGGGAGTCCCTAGTCTTTCCAACTCACCGGCTCAACCATATCACACCCCCGTGAGTGCTACTTCTTTGGGATTGATTTTACTTGGTTCCACTTTACTTGGGTCAAATACCCAAGGAAATCCATCTATTGGTGTTGTAGGAAAATTCCCCTACGGACAAGTGAATGTCCTCTTGGATCTTAGACCCCTATGAGCAAGACAGAAAAAATGCTAACATTGAACACTGACATTCCTTTAAACGTAGATAAACTAGTCAAGGGAAAATAGGAAGAAAGCATGAGTACCTTTTTCTGAATTTTGTCCTTGATCGGTTTAGGTTGAACTTGATCTTCAAGTCCTTTAATGAGTTCTTCAATTAAATATATACTAATATTACGAAAAAGGACAACCCTGGAGTCATCTTTAAGTTATTTTTAGACTCTCTAAACATGAAAAACCACCGGGTTTTCCTTCTCTGGACTCGTTAAAAATTACACATTGAAGGGCCCATATGGGACTGACCCCTTACTTCTTCCAGTTCGTTAAACAAAGGAAGAGGAACTTACCAAAGGTGAGTTATATCGAGCATGTCTTATCCTCCTCAAGCTCATAAAAATAAAAAGATGTAATCATCTATCTGGATAGGGGAAAAAATTGAAGGAAGCAAGCCAAGTCATTTTTTAGAATCATCACAAGTCACTCTTGCAGTCGCCCTTGAACACAGTACATTGTTTTTACATACATTTTAATCCATTGAAACTCTCCACTGAACCAATCCTATGATTTTCTTTACTCCTTTGGGTCACCCGATGAAAGTCACAGTATCCACTGCATCATGTTTTGGTCCATGTTATGTTTCTATTGTTTGTGCCTCAGTGTTCAAGGGAAGTATCCACCCTGAGAGTCAACCATAAAAAAAAATCTAGTTTCAACACTCGTGTCAGTCCATACTCATTTGATTCACCATCTTACATCTTTATGTCAATTTTATGTCATTGATGATGGATACATCAAGGACCTCCTTCGACAAGTCTTTTCCTGTCAACTTCAACAGATTATCTGGGAAATTTGACTTAGAAACCAGTTAGTACCTTGGGACCTGCATGCCTCAATCGTAGGCCTCCTCACCTCCGACATAAGGTTTACATCATTGACCTATGATTGGATGATTCCACGAATGTTCGACTTCAACTCATCTATTCACATTCGTTGGATTGTACTAGGGTACCTTGGGAGTCATTGACATCACCGGTGATTTCCCTCACACTTGTTAACGATTTACCTCAATGAATGGTAATCAAGTGGTTTCTACCATGTTCAACATCAAAACATATATTCACATGGTTAGATTCGTACCACATCGGGATTGGGAAGAACACACTGGGTTGAGTGTTCATTCTGACATCTACTTTACCCAGGCTACGAAAGGAGATCATTTAAGCATATTGATATATATATATATATTGTCACATAGATCCACTTTGTATTGGTCCGTGGCTATGTTTTGTCATATTGTAGATCCACTGTGTATTTCTTGTGGCTATGATCAGTTCATGTCATGGAAGTATAGATCCACATTGTATATTTGGTGGTTATACCATTAAGTCAATATGATTATGGATCCACAATGTATTAATTGGTTTGATGGTTGTTTGATGGTTGTTATAACATTAAGTCATAACATTTGTTTGATGGTTGTTTTCATCTTATACCAGGTTCTCTAAATCCATACCCTTGCTTCGAAAGTCTACAAAGAACTTCAGTCATCAGTTTCTGTCTTCTGACCTCGCACTTTGGGGGGAAATCTGTTACACATCAAAATTCCTCACTTCGATAATGTCTCATATTCATTGTCGCAAGCGTCACAAAAGTCTATTCTTTGTCTCACATGTGTCTCATTGTGGACGACATCATAACAACACTTGGGGCATCCTCTAAGACTTGTTAGAAGAGGAAAATATATCATTTGGAAAACTTTACAAGCTTTTACCTTGTGTGATAATCATCCTAAAAGTATTTATGTAGATCAACACTCCCCTGCCCACTTACAGGTGGTGCTAGCACTCCTTTTCCTCTTAGCAGGGAGTGTTACAACACTCTAAGGTCAACTTTGAGGGAGCGTCAATTTGTTGAGAGAATCATGGGGGAAAATCCCCCTTATCTCTAAGGACAACTAAGAAGCATCTGATCTAGTTTGGTTCAAATCCAAGTTAAAGGATGGATCTAAGGGAAATCCCACAACTGATGGAGTCATATCCTCAACTCATCCCAAGAATAGATAAGGTGGTTGAGCCTCTCAAATCCTATATAAGGATGCATTCTCATGGTGAAGAAGAGGAGAATATCACTGAAAAGTATTGTCATTCTGATCGTGGATCTTTTGAGCAAGGGGTTGGACAAGGAGGACTTGGTGAGGCTGCTACATCTACATCTATAGTTTGTAAGTACCTTGTTATGTTCTCATTAATATATATGCTTGTCCTGTTTCCTTCAATTTTATGTACATTTGCATGGGCTTGTCTCTTCTTAATGGTATAACAACCCTCAAACCAATTAATATATTGTGGATCCATAATCATATTGACTTAATGGTATAACCACCAAAGATACAATGTGGATCTATACTTCCATGACATGAACTGATCATAGCCACAAGAAATACACAGTGGATCTACAATATGACAAAACATAGCCACGGACCAATACAAAGTGGATCTATGTGACAATATATATATATATATCAATATGCTTAAATGATCTCCTTTCGTAGCCTGGGTAAAGTAGATGTCAGAATGAACACTCAACCCAGTGTGTTCTTCCCAATCCCGATGTGGTACGAATCTAACCATGTGAATATATGTTTTGATGTTGAACATGGTAGAAACCACTTGATTACCATTCATTGAGGTAAATCGTTAACAAGTGTGAGGGAAATCACCGGTGATGTCAATGACTCCCAAGGTACCCTAGTACAATCCAACGAATGTGAATAGATGAGTTGAAGTCGAACATTCGTGGAATCATCCAATCATAGGTCAATGATGTAAACCTTATGTCGGAGGTGAGGAGGCCTACGATTGAGGCATGCAGGTCCCAAGGTACTAACTGGTTTCTAAGTCAAATTTCCCAGATAATCTGTTGAAGTTGACAGGAAAAGACTTGTCGAAGGAGGTCCTTGATGTATCCATCATCAATGACATAAAATTGACATAAAGATGTAAGATGGTGAATCAAATGAGTATGGACTGACACGAGTGTTGAAACTAGATTTTTTTTTATGGTTGACTCTCAGGGTGGATACTTCCCTTGAACACTGAGGCACAAACAATAGAAACATAACATGGACCAAAACATGATGCAGTGGATACTGTGACTTTCATCGGGTGACCCAAAGGAGTAAAGAAAATCATAGGATTGGTTCAGTGGAGAGTTTCAATGGATTAAAATGTATGTAAAAACAATGTACTGTGTTCAAGGGCGACTGCAAGAGTGACTTGTGATGATTCTAAAAAATGACTTGGCTTGCTTCCTTCAATTTTTTCCCCTATCCAGATAGATGATTACATCTTTTTATTTTTATGAGCTTGAGGAGGATAAGACATGCTCGATATAACTCACCTTTGGTAAGTTCCTCTTCCTTTGTTTAACGAACTGGAAGAAGTAAGGGGTCAGTCCCATATGGGCCCTTCAATGTGTAATTTTTAACGAGTCCAGAGAAGGAAAACCCGGTGGTTTTTCATGTTTAGAGAGTCTAAAAATAACTTAAAGATGACTCCAGGGTTGTCATTTTTCGTAATATTAGTATTTCAAGACTGAAAAAGGGATGTGTCAGGTACGAAACCAAAACCTTTTCATGTGTTTTTTTATTTTTAAATTTATATTATTTTTATGTGTACAAAGAGGGATTTTAACATATGTATTGTTTTATCATGCAAATAGAGGCATATCACGTCCAGTGGAGATACCGGCACTAGGGCATCACGGAGATGTGCAGATAGGCGTAGAGCATGAGGTGGCAGTGGGAGGTCTTTGGGAGGTTGAGAGGAACTCCAAGGTCTTATGATGGGTGTCCTACCTCTTAGGAGGCGAGACGTACCTCTACATTTGAAAAGGTATAAAGTGGGGGTCTTGAGAGTTTGAACCACTTGCTTCGACGAGTGGCCCATGTAGTGGTGTGCTTCTCAGAACACAACATGGTGCAGGAGGACTAGGATCCTCTAGATGTTTTTGTAGTCTTTTCATGATGCTATCATGGGCATGAGGGCCCATATTTTTCCCTTCTATGTACTTTTTGATGTAAACAAACTTTTTTCTATCATGCAGTTTATATATATATATATAGATAGATAGATAGATAGATATATAGATATAGATATAGATATGTTCGAGTTTTGTGGTGCCAATGATGTTACAAATGATCTCGTTTGATGTTTTTAATGTACATGTGATTCATTTTCTTTATAAAATTTTATCTATGCGCAAGATATTGATCCAAAATATAATTTTCTAGTGAATCTGAAGTTGTGTTGAGTTCTCTTGATATGTGCTCGTATTCTCCAAATTCAAACATTCTTTCAAGACGACAAAATCCTAGGTGGAGATTAAATAGGATAGGGTTGTGAACAGTGTAGACTCAATTAAGTTGCCAAACCACGAGTTGAGATTATAGGTTAATGATTATACTAGAAATACCTAGCCTTGGTTAAAATTCCAATGATAGTGTGATATTCTACCACGTTATTGGTTGTCGATCCTAGGAAAACTCATCAGAGTGGTAAATGACCAAAGTTGCAGAAGCAATGTTCTGGGTGTGTCAACTAGGGCCTTCTGCAAACCTGGTAAAGGTAGGAAAGGGAGATGTCATATGCGGATGCAATCACAAGACAAAGTATAAGCAACTAAAACAAAACTCGTACACGCAAGAGAAAAAGACACACCAAAACAAAAATATAGTACAATAGTGTACAAATAACACATGCTAGATGTTCTATGTAGAGTAATTCTTAAGGTAAAACCCATTCTGGGGTTCACCGAGATGGATCCCATCATAGTAAACTAGCTTGTAGGAACCTCTATGTAATACACATTTTACGATGTAGGGTCCATGCCACAAAGGTTCTAACTTTCATGTCCTTATCTTATTGTGAGCCTGGTCATAAACGATGACTAGGTATCCTTCTGTGAAAGTACGAGGGTGGACGAATTTTTCATATTGACTCTTCATTCATTTTTGATACATCTCGTTAATGAGAGCATCATCGCAACGTGTTTCATCCAACCTAGTCAGAAATAGGAATCATTCCTCTTCAGCAGAGGTGTGAGGCAGGAGTTCTACTATGAGTTTCAATGAAGGAATTTCACACTTGATTGGTAATAATTATTCCATGCCATATACCAATTGGAAAGGAGTGAATCGAATTGCATTTTTCATTGAGGTCTGGTAATCCTAGAGGGTGGGGAAGAGTTGCAAATTCCAAGAAGTTTTGTTTTCCCCCACCATGCATTGGATCATGGTTTTAAGGACTTTGTTGATAGGTTCAACTTGTCCGTTTTCTTGAGGATAGTATGGGGATGAGCTCTCATGGAAAAAACCCAACTTGACATGTAACTCACTCATCATCTAGTTTTGAAAATGTGAATCATGATCAGTGAAAGTGGATTATGGAACACCAAAGCAAGTGATGATGTGGTTAAATATGAAGACATTTGTTGTAGTACGACCATCATTAAGAAAAGTAGGCATAGCCTCAACCCATTTTATGAAATAATCAACGAAAATGATGATATAATCGTACCCCCTGGCTGAGGTAGGCTTACATTGTATAAAATCAATGCCCCATTTGGAAAAGGGGTCAATGGCGACAAACAATGCAGCAGAGCGGGGTGGGTGCGTGCTCTTTTATGAAAAAATTGGCATGGTGGGCATCTTTTGACAACCTCAATACAATTTTTGAAAATGGAGGGCCAAAAGTAACCGACACGTAAGATTTTCTGAGCTATAGCCATCCCAGAAAGGTGACCGCCACATGCTCTAAGGTGATAGTCATTTAGAACACGTTCAGCCTCATCATGAATTAAAAAATGTCGTAGGATAATCTCAATACAACGGTGATACAAAGTGTCATCAAGAGATACTAGGCTGAAAACATTGGGTTTGAAGATAAAGAAGAATATATCCATACCAAGGGTTGGACGTGCTAATGAGAAACATAGATTCATCGGGGAGAGAATCACTAGGCTTAGTGTCTTCATCAGCATGGGGAAGATCACAGATAAGTTCTACAAAAACCAAGGAATTTTTAGCTTTCGATTTGGAAAACTTGAGATCGAATTCCTGAAGAATAACGATCCATTTGGAATACTTTCCCCAAAGGAATTGACGTGTCAGAATATTATACATGGGGTTCAATTCCGCAATGATCATGGTAGTGTGTAACAAGATGTAATGGTGAAACCTTTGGATGACAATGATGGTTTCCAGAGCCAATTTTTCAACATATGAATATCTAAGCTTGAGACTGGATAAACTCTTGCTCAGATAGTAGATCATGTGTTTGTCACTATTAGGGTCCTCTTGAACTAACACCATAGAGATAATGGAAGTAGAGGCTACCAAATAAAGGGTATAATCTCATGCATAATTCAGAGGATGCAAAAGAGTTGTATGGGTCAATGCATGATTAAGAGCATCGAAAGATCATTGAGCAGTGTCATCCCATATGAAAGGAGTGTCTTTCTGCAATGATCGCATAAATCCTTTAGTAAGCTCGGCGTAATTACATATAAAATGACAAAGAAAGTTTGCTTTCCCTTGCAAACTTTGTAGTTGAGTCAGATTGTTGGGAGGAGGTAAATAAATAATAGATTTAATATTTAAGGGATCCACCCTAATCCCATCTTTGGAGACAACGAAACTGAGGAGTCGACCTGATTCGATAGCGAAGATGCATTTGTGGGTGCTCAAACGGATATGGTAGAAATGACATCGAAGAAAAATGGCTCATAGATGACCAATATGGTATTATCGATTAGATGAATGGGTAACTAAATCATCGAGGTAAGGTTCTGCAATATGTTTGATATCATGGAAATCATATGACATGGCCCGCTGGAAAATGGCACCGACATTTTTGAGACCAAAGGGTATTTTCCTATAAGAGAATTTTCCCCATGAGCATATGAAGGTTGTCTTATGTTGATCATCGGGTAAAATTTCAATCTGTTTATATCCTAAGAATCCATCCATGAAAGAAAAAATAACATTGCCAACGCAGTTATCAATGATTTGGTCGATGAAGGGCATGGGGTAATTGTCTTTGGGATAAGCCATATTAATATTCCTATAATCGACGCAGAAACGAGTGGTTCCTTGTTTTTTAACAACAGGAACAATGTTAGAAACCCATTTTGTCAAGGGGACAAGATAGATAAAGCCATATTTTAACAGTTTTTCAATTTTTGCCTTTATGGTTGTTGTTTTATTAGGATGAATCGGGTGAAGTTTTTGTCATACAGGTTTAATGCCTGGGTAAGTTTTTATTTCATGGACAACAATTGAAGGATCGATCCTGGGCATTTCCTCGTAGCTCCAAGAAAAGACATCGTGGAATTATTTAAATAAAGTGGTGTAAGATGCCACTTCCTTGGGTGAACAATTAGCACCGAGATGAACACTTTCCACAATACCTTCTTTGATCCAGATATCAATAGCGACAATAGAAGAGATGTTTCCTAAATTCCCCTCGGAAGTAGTCTCCTGGGTAAGTAAAGGAGATTGGGGAGAATCGACAACATCGGGCGGGAATATAGAGTGTATATCCTCTTGAATTTCTTCTAGAGAAGGAATAAAATACGATCGATGATGGTTGTCATCCCAAGGTACCTCATTGATACTAAGAATTTACATAATGGATTCATCTGATGGAAAGATATGGGGAATGTAGTCAAAAGTAGAGGACAAGGAATTCAACCAAGATGGAAATGAATAAGTGTTGGATGCCAATAGATGTTGGTAATCCAAGGAGGGAGAGGCAGATTGGATAGCATCATATGAATCCTGTTGGAACTACGGCAGACCCAAGGTTCAACCCTTTAACAGCACACCAACAAAACCCTAACTATCAGCCCTTTCGGCAACACCTTCGAAGAAGATGAAGTCTCACCCCAAGTAGAGGCAGGGGGGTTGCAGGATCAGGTGTTTGCAACCTAGTTTGGACACAGATATGTGATCACAATACTTAACTGAGCACTTATAAATTAGCATTCATTAGTCTTTAACCCTTATTCTCATCGCATATTAAAACCCTAATTATAGAACAACACAGTATTAATCAAGATCTAAGCACATCTAGCACATATCATCTGAGTAGATATAACATTCCTTCATATAATAAGTACTAAACATCAATGGATCTACCTATCATACATCAAAATGGTGCACCAAGAAAATACATGAGAAATATAACACAAAGCACATTGACACAGGATATACGTGGTTCACCCCAGTGTGGGGTTACATCCACCAATCTTCTTCTCTTCTTATTAGTCTCTTCCAATCTTCTTACATGCACCAAGCTACAATGCCAACTCTGCAAGGACAAGATATCTGCGCGCACCTTGCCAAATCCTCCTTCCTTGAGTTAGGTCCAAGCATAGAGCCTTACACAGTCTGTGTACAAAGCACTACAAATCACTTGCACTTAGCTCTGCAAGCCTCAACATACAGTATGCACAAAGCATTCACAACTATTTTCACTTACCAATCTGGCCTCTTCTTACATCGCCTAGCTACTTATTTATATATTAAAAAAGAGGCCTAAGCATGAGTAAACCCATGGGCTGGCATCCCATACCCATTACATAAACCCTAATAACTCAAAAAACCCACAAAAAGGGTGAGATCCCGTGATCTCCGCTTCGCCTAGGTGCTCCATCTTTGACCAGCCTATCAAAGTCTCAAAAATGGTCAAACACGACAGGTTCTACAAAACTTGGTTGAGGGGCAACAAATCCTCAGCCAGACTAAGTGGCATAGCGTCACCCAATGCATTGAATTCTAATGGAATAGGCACAATCCAAGGATCATATGATGCTAAAGACTCATAGGCCATAGTTGAAATCGTATTGATTGTGGAAACATGTTGTGTGGTGGGAGGAAGTGGTGCAGGGAAGGTACCCACAAGGGAAGAATATTTTAAAATACCTACACCAACACTTTCATAAGTGATATTAGTATCTCCCAAGAAAGGAATATTTTTGGTGGCAGGAGTGCAAGCGTCGGGTGTACAGTAATCTAACTGGTCAATAGTGACAATTTTTCCTTCATGAGGTGATTGTACACATCAAAACACTGATGAAGTAACGACAGTCATGAAATAAAACCAACTTCTTTTTAATAACAAGTTGCAATCAAGGGGAGGATCGACTACCTCTACATCAACAAAGATAATCTTTCCTCCCAACTAAATGTCTAAGGACTGCAAGAGTCCGTGAGGGAAAAAACCTCGCCCATCAAATGCTCGTAACATTGTAGGGGATTGGTTAAGTGCAGGTGATTTTAATCCTTTCCAAAAAGATAACGACATGAAAAAAGTGGAATCTCCCTCATCCAATATGGTGTGGTGAATGTGTTGGTTATGAACAACGACATCAATTTGAAAAGCAAGTTGGTGAGAAAGTCGTGACTTGAAGTTGTCTAGGTAAAACGTGATATTATTTGATGAATTGGGATCAATGGTGCCAATTGAAGTGAAGAGTGTTCTACGTTGACTTGGGCAATGATGTAGAACTTCAAGAGAGGACATAGCACATGGTGCTTGAGCCAAATATTCAACAATGTTGTATTTTTGGGTGGCACGTGAACTAGGATTAAAAGTTGACTTGCGTATAGTTCTCTTGGGAGGGTGTATGATAGAGTCAAAAGTAGGTTTCTCTATCTGAAGTGATCCAAATGGAGGACTAACATATGGAGGAATAACGGATGCGGGAAATGGATCCAGTGGAGTACTGTTAGTGACCTTTTCTTTATCAGGTTTATTCAGTGTGTCATATGTGGTGGTGTGAGTGGTTAAATCAATCCCATTGAAAATATAAATATGAGCACTCATCGAGGCTTCATCACTAGGAGGATGGTT